>JAQIUS010000260.1:0-80563 GCA_028639655.1 Colletotrichum sp. SAR 10_66
CGGCTACTCTCGTAAATGCCGAACGGGGGTACTAGCAGACAAACGGTA
Organism: Colletotrichum sp. SAR 10_66; assembly: GCA_028639655.1. NCBI lineage: Eukaryota > Fungi > Ascomycota > Sordariomycetes > Glomerellales > Glomerellaceae > Colletotrichum > Colletotrichum sp. SAR 10_66. The sequence continues at coordinate 49 of JAQIUS010000260.1, forward strand.
ATTTCTAGGGGCGTGTGGTTTCGTTTGGCCAAGGAGCGGGGGTCTCTCCCCGGGTTGCGAATTGTCCGCTTGCTCGACTTAGGTGCAGGGAATTCTCGTTTGCATGCGGCCACATGACCTATTCGTTGTTGAAAGTCCTTCTTTTTCCACTGGATTCATCGTGTGACCGATTAGATATTCACCGGTAGACCGACTTTCACCCAGACAACTTAGTTGCGGAGATGGAAGCAAGAAGCCCCGGGGCCATGCTATCTGAACTGTGCGTCGCCGAGTAGCGAGTCTATTGATAAACCAGATAATATGCGTCAATCCGGAAGCTTCATACGTACCCCTAGCTAGGTACATCACCAACCAACTCGCAATTCCTCAATGCCAGTACTCAATGACGATGATCATTCTGCTTTCTAGCAAACTCCTCCAAAAACCTCTCCGCTTCTTCTTTCCCCGTTCCTATGCCCTGCTCCCTCGCCCACTGCTGGTAATCTGCTCTCTGCGAGAACTCCTCAAAGTCAACCACTCCCTCAGCGTTGGCAAGGATGAACCTGCCGCGATCATCGAGGAAGTGACCTGTTTATGTAAGCCGCATTTTTCAGCACCAAGTACGAACCTAGCCTGCTTACTGTAGATGGGGTGCTTCATTTCTGCAGAAAGATGGAATGTTAGCAAGATGTGGTTATGTGGCCTAAAGGAAGATATATACTGCTTACTAGAAACCGACGGCATAGTCTCCGAGTGCGTCATCGAGTGCTCATCCCCCCAGTTCATCAAGCTCTCCCAGTCCACGCAGGACCGCTGCACACCATCCCACTTCAGGACCGGGACATGGTCGTCCGCCGTCCAGTGCAGCAGCACCGGCGTCATATCAGCCTGACACTTGGCCGAGGACATGAGGTGGTGGAGGCAGTGTGCTTTGACAACGGTTAGCATCATCAACAACGGTTACTTAACGGAAAACACACAAAGGTGGCTTTTTTGCTTTTTAAGCTGCTTCTCGGTGATGTTGGGGAAGTAGTAGTCCCCGTGCATGGTCTGGTATACGTAGTTCTGGCAAGCGGGTTGTTAGTACACACCGCAGAAGACGGGAGGATTGACGCACGATGCAGTGCAGATTGTGCACCACGGCGATGCCGCCGACGCTGGACTTGTCAGTGTACTCTCCTAATCATTGTGAATTTGTGTGGAATTACAAGCCGCCCTTGCCGTCATCGAACGGAATGGCGTCCGAGTTAGGACCCAGCCTGTCTGCTTCGGAATCGGGGAGCCGACTCGAGAACGCTGGGTATCAATTCAGTCTGTGTAGCCTACAGAGATGAGCGCCGGGAGGACTAACTCAACAGCAGCTTGCGCCAGTTCGCGTCGAGTTCGGCGCTTGGGCTGCCGAGGAAGGCATCGGAGTGATGTGGCGTGGCTGGGTTGAAATGCATGGGCTTGTACCCGATTTTGTCCTGTTCTCTTCTGTTAGAGATACTATCGACCATGTGGTGGTTTCGGGAGGCAACTCACCCACAGGTGAACCGTATCACTCGCCGCAAACCGCGGACAGTACGGCTTGTGAATGAACTCCTGCGCATAGTACAGCACCGCCGCCGTGTAAGACACTAGCCCTAGGAACGCAACTAGCACCCCTAAAACACGAATGGGAAGAGACTTTTTCTTTAGCGTGACATATTGATCCTGGTGTGTGAAAGAAACATCGTCTAGATCCTCGTCTCTAGACGTCGAAAGTTGGTGATACTCGGTTGAGGGCATTATCAGCAGTTGCAGTCACTGGGACAGCAGAAAAATAGAGGACACAGATTTCTTCTGGGATGGAATGAATGGGGAATTTCTGGGAGGTAGTCAGAAGCTGAGGGGGGCGGTGCTGGTATGATAGCTGTTACCCAGGCCAAATAACTTGTCTTCTACTGTGGACGTAGACCGAACCCTGTCAAACTCTATTTTTTGGACATGGCCTTCACCAGCAGGGTTACTTTGAGGTGCTTATACGCTGTATATAAATATTAAACAAACCACCACAACAGTTTCCCATACCACTTCACATTGACGCAGCCTCTGCAATACATGCTACGGCACGTCAAAAAATACATGCGCATCCAGCACGAGCAATTAGGGTAAAGAAGCAGCTAAAGACAGGTTCTATATGGTGGACAACTCCCTCTTGCTTCAAACCAGCCATTGTCATCACCTGTATCGTCCTAGCAATGGCCGCACCTGCATACGAGCCATGCCTTTCACCAAATGAAAGCCTTCACTCCGAAGAACATGAACAACTCTTGTTCGAAGTCGACGAGCTCCACGGCCCGAAACTACCCGAACCACTATCCACACCCGGCCTACTCCTTCTAACATGTCCTAGCCTCGGGCTCCAAGTCTGCTGGTTCCTGCTACAAACCAGCGGCACTGTCCGTCATCCATCCCTTTCCATCACTATAGTGCACTAACAAAAACCCAGCCATATCTCCGCTCCCTCGGCATGACAACCTCTTCCATATCCCTAACCTTGGCCCTAGGCCCAATTTTCGGCGCCTTCGTCCAGCCCATCATCGGCCAGCTGAGCGACGAGCTCCATCACCCGCTCGGCCGCCGGAAGCCGGTCATGATTGCCGGCGCACTCATCACAATGATCTCCACCTTGCTTATGGCCCACGCCCCCGAGCTCGCCGTGCCCTTCACCAAAAGTCGGGCCGCAAACCCCTGGCAGCCGCGTGCATTCGCCGTCGCCTGCCTGGTAGTAATTTTGTTGGCGATAACCGCCTACTCCGTTGGCTCGCGCGCCATCGTCGTTGAGGCATGCCCGCCGTCTCAACAACCCGCCGCCGCCGCCTAGTCCATGCGCTGGAACGTTCTCGGATCCGCTTTGCTCTCCGTCACGGGCTTCGTCTACACCACGCAGTCCCCAGAGACTGACCCTGTGGTCGCGTTCCGCACGCTGGCATACGTGGCGACGATCTGTTCCGCGGCCACCGTTGGGCTTGTCTGTTGGTTCGTGCCGCGCGATGCCACGCCGCCGCTCCAGCAGTCCGGGTCCGGGATCAGGCGTGTCTTCACCATGTGTCTGCCGAGCGAGCTGGCGCGGCGCTGGGCGCGGATGCCGCCGCTGACGGGGAGGGTGTGTGGCGTGCAACTAGTTGCGTGGTTTGGGTGGTTCCCGGTGTTGTTCAACATGTCTACGTAGGTGATTCCCTTTGGCTTGTTTATGTTTGGGTCTGTGAATGGACTAACACCACCGTTAGGTATGCTTACGAAACCGGTAATCACCCAATGCCCCCTCTACGAACCCCATTTCGATCCAGACTGACATCTCCCAGCACAATCCGAATCCCTCCGAACCCCTAAACTTGAACCCTCCCCCCCAGTAGTCCCCCCAGAATCCTACATACTCTACGCATCCCTCGCTGTCTCCTTAGGAACCCTCCTGTCCACCTTTCTCCTGACCGTTCTCTCTAACATCTCCACCACCCTTCACCCCCGCAACCTCCCCTATCTCTGGTTGATCTCCCAACTCCTCGCAACCACCTCCCTTCTTCTCACAGTTCCCTTTCAAACAGCTACAGCCTCCCTCATCCTTATCTCCATCATCGGCGCAACCCAGGCCGTGACGATGTGGGTCCCGTTTGCGCTGATTAACACTGAACTTGCTGAGGGGCGTACCAATGTGGCGGGTGTCCAGGGACTGCACAATATGGCTATTTCTCTCCCTCAGGTTGCTAGCGCGCTGGTTTGCGCAATTGTCATGTTAGGGTTAGATTTACTTGGGGTTGCAAGAGGTGTGGTGTGGTTATTAAGGCTGGCGGCGTTGCCAGTTGCGTGGTCAGCGTGGCTGATTTGGCGGTTAGATGAGTCTGTAGCTTAAGGCTTCATTAAACGTCTATTAGGGCTATAAGCTAGCCTTATTTTATATATCGTTCGTTTTTTAGCCTATATATAACTTATACTCATCTCTATATAACTCGGTCTGCAGCTCAAGCTAACACGATTGCAGAGCAAACCAGGCCGTCCAGGAAGAAGGCTTCCAGACATAGAACGCACATGACGGACACCTGAGATGAAGTTGAGCATGGCAGGAAGACTTGCTCTGCTTCCCACGCAGAGCAAGTCCAGATGAGGCAGTAAATGCCCTTCAACGTTCCCACTGAAGCTAACAATCGCATGAAGCATGTTGCATCATACGCTGCTACCGTCGAGGAGCTTGCCGTGCTCACCGAACTGGAACGCAAGCATGACATATGCGCTCGATCGATGCAGTCGCTCGACCTGTTGCACCGTGAACGCGTGGAGCGTATTCGTCCATTCATCTCTGTGGTACAGCGAGACAAACATCTGTCGGCCGCTCGGTACGAATACCCTCTCAGCCTCCGAGAGGAGCCGGCTGCCGTCACAGTCCAGCGTGATCTAGCGGAGGCCAGGTACACCGACGATCTCGGGATGATCAAGGAACATGCGGAGGAAGTATTGGAGAATTACAAGTCGACTTCTTGGACTAATACAGCGAACGAGCATTTGCGGGAGTTGCGGAGGACCCGAGGACGCCTGCAGGCCCTGAGTAGATGGGGTTCAGAGTGATTGTCCTCTGTCCTGCCCTTCATTTGTCCCAAAGCCTTCTTTCTTTCATTATGCGGGGATTCTCTGATCTCGGCTTCATTCCTGCTCCGCAGGTTTCGCCTACGCTTCTGTCGAGGCTTTATTCTGTTTTCATACTTTTACAAAGTCAACTAATTTTGGGGAACCATTAGCCCGCCCAAGACATGTTTGATCTGTCTGTAAGACCTCGAGCTCCCAAGCAAGTTCATTGTTGAGCCATCACTGCCACTGAGTTCATGAACTTCTGTGAAAGGTCTGAAAACATTTTGGATTGCCTCTATTTGCGATAGAGTTAAGGTGTTAAAGAACGTGGGAAACACGTTCGCAATAAAGATCAGTCCAATCCCATTAACTTCCCATGCCGCCTAAGATGTGTGGAAGCTCTAAATTTCCAACGACACAAGGTCGAGAAGGCCTCTGCGTGAAAGTAGCGTGGCCGTCGTTGGCTTGAGAGGCTCCACAGCAACCACATAGTAGCATCAGAGTAATTTCGGCATGCTTGGGCAACCGAGGAGTTGAATTCCACACTTTCCTCCTGACTTGCCAGACAGACTGGTCTCTTCGAGAACTGCAGGTTGTCTTCTGTTGTTTATTATCCATTGTCAATTCACTTGGGCTCTTGGGTCAAGACACCTGCATAATATATGCAGACAAGTAATCCGTAGATCCGCAACTCAGTGCATCGACTGTTCTCAGATTGATCGATGCTCATCTTGTGGGGATGCCTGTCATCTCAATGACGATCCCCAGACATACTTCCTCGCCGGCGCCATGCCCACCAAGTGGCTTCCAGAAACAGATCTGGTCGCTTTTCATTACAAGAATAACGGAGATATTGTTGACGGCTGGTGCCGGCTATTAACAATTTCTCGCCGTTGGGAGAATGGATGCTAATGTGCTCTTTGTGTCACACGTGGTGACCTACGAGGGCATTCCCGGTTGCGATTGTCAATTCCATGGTGGTTGATGGTACATGATGAATCAAAATGGATAACAGTATTCAGACTGTCGCGCATTCATCGCAGTGTCTGAATTCTTTACAGAAGAACGAACCAGCGCTCGTAGACGTCATTGCTTACTTCTGCCACACAGGGGACCCTGAAAGGAGATGAGGCCAAGGTTTATATGGCAGTTGAAGTCGACACCAAGCATATTCCTACCTGCCCTTTGGATAGTGCCTTGTTTGGTTACCGTTGGATACTCAATATACTTTTGCTCGGTTTAGAGGTTGCAACTTCGAACCCCTTCGAAGGCAGTTTTTCTTTTTTAGTCCTTCCGATATTTTGCTGCTCATGTGAATTTGCAGCTGACTGCTACAAAAAGTCCTTTTCTCAGCATGCTCACTATTCTCAACAAATGGCGACGCTCCTCGTTTTGTTCAGCTGATACTTTCTTCACAACTTCTCTGAATGTCAACTTTCGCCGTGCTGACCGCTACACCAGAGCAATACGGAATCCCGTCCTTAGTTTCTCAGGATCAGCTTTTCTCACATCTGCATAAAGTCTGGGCCAACCATAGGATTGCTCCCTGTATTCGAAGCGAAAGTATTGCTTAAACTGTCGCCAAAACCAGAGTGATCTGCATGATGCTCACCGGAAATTCTAAGCCTTGTTCATAAACAGTATTGGTAAAACTTTGTAGTTCAACCCCCGGAACTCTGTTGAAGGACAGGCATTCGCACGGTTCCTGTTCTGTTTGGTGATTCCAACCCTCGCCTTCAACTTTGACCTTCTCGAGGTTATGAGAATGGGGGACTGTCTGCCTCAAATCGGTTATTGGGGGGCAAATGGGGAAATACATCCAATCACTCCGTCTCTTCTGCATCGCGTCCCGATAGCTGCTTGCCCGTGGAACCCATCTCTGGCAAGTCGGAAGTTCAGTTTCTTATAACCCAATTACTCTAATAAAAGTAAACACTCACCGATTTGGAAATGCCCACCACTTTCGACCGACCAAATTTCTTTCGTTCCCGAAAACTCGAACCTTCTCTTACTCTGCTTCGGATTGCTCCCCATCCACACCAATCACCGTCAGGCACCGCCAGGCAGCCTTCTTTGTCAAAGGTTTGCCATTCTCAAGACCTACTGAGGATGGTGAACACGGCTATCCCGTCTTTGCCGCCCAGCAGCCACAATTCGTAGCGAACCACCCTAGCCCCCTCTGCTTAGAGGACACATCTGATCTGCAGTCATCGCGGCGGCATGTCCGGTAGCCAAGTCACCGCGGAAGGCAGCTAAAACAATCAAACTTATCTCATGGATCTGGCCGGGTGAAATCACCACCCAGACGCTCACCTTAACCCCGCAAATGCGATTTGCCACCTGCGATCTAGATGGTCTCAATACTCGCTCTCTCTCGCAGATGGAAGCATTCTCCAAATTCCAAGCTGAATGATTTCGACTCTCAAATCAGAAAGCGGGAAGATTGTTCCCTGCAACGGTTGCAAGGTCGCGAAGATTAGACGGGAGTGGGGGAAAAAGCCAACCCCATCTTTCTTATCCGGCCTCACTTCGCCTCACCATCTAACGCAGTCCTTATGTATCCTTTCTTTTCGTTCTCAAAAGTCGCCACTGAAATTTTCCACCAATTTTCAAATAGGCTCCGCCGCAGGCCGTCCTTGGGCACACCAAACACATGACTGACCCCTGCGAGAGATAAAGACACTATGACGGTTGATGCGACGATCAATATCTAGCGGCTATCTCAGAGCGCTGTCCTGAGAATGCCTTGATTTTATACTCACCTTGCGGCCTTGAGGATCAACCAAGTCTTTGAGGTTTTTAGATTGCCCAGGGCGACCTAGAAAACTTCAGCTTGCGTGCCAGGAAAGTTGACTGAATACTTCAAACCGTGTAAAAGCCGCAGCTAGACTTCAACCCTGTTTACGGGGAGGGTGTTGAGGTGTTTCCATTCGCCAAATGCGGTCGTGTCAGAGACCCCTTTCAATATCGCACCATCCGCTTGGTGACTGTAAAAACGACCAGCACTCCTTGAAGACTTGCCTGACACAGTCAGGCTGGGGCTTTGAGCTAAAAGTTCTTCAAACTTTTGTTTGGAGTGCCGACCAGTGTCTTATTTACACAACCACACCGCGACTGCAAATATTGCGGCTTGAACTTAGAGTATGTGTGGCGAACGTAGTTTACTGCCTGCAGGGCGATGTGACCGACCGTCTTTTTCGCAGAACCATCTAGCGCCTACAAAGCTCATCGATTGCTTCGCAATATAGCGATTGTTCCGCGTTTCCATGGGGTACGGCGAGGACTTTGAGTACAGACTATTCGATCGTCATTGCCACTTGGCTCCCAGCGGCGCGAGAACTACCGTGTCATCCACTTCGATAAGACAAGTACAAACCATCAGAACCAGTCACAGGGAAAATGCTGCTTAGACAGACGCGTGGGCTAGCTTACACCCGTGGTCTATATGTTCCAGAAGAAGACACCGAATAGGTCCAAGTGCTGTACCACGAACGGATTCTGGTCGGTATTGCAATCCATGGCTCTTTGTTCTCGGCATTCCTTGTTCAGCGGGTGTCAAAAGAGATCTGCAGAGTTTCGAGTCATCCGCTCAACCAACCAGGCTCAAGCCTTTCCTCAAAAACTTCATGATCTGCTCCCGTAATGCGCTTGATCAATGTCAGTGGTTGTCAACAGACTGGAACAGACATCGCACCAGGACTGTGCAGCGTAGAAGCTGGATAGATTTAACTCGACCGAATGCATGTATCTTGAGCAAGTCTTTCGGTAGCGTTTGAGGAATCACAAGCACCTTGGCATCTCCGTGTGGACGTTGAAGTATATGTTCTAGTACGCCATATCCCAGCCTGTATTAAGCTTCCTACCCGGCTTCCTGGAAGGCAACTGACCCAGGAAACCATAGGGCGGCTCACGAAGCCCCATGTTGAGTCAAATAAGAGTCAACGGACCCCGGGAGTTTAGCTTGTCCCGAAGTATAGGTAGTTGCTGTCCAGTGCCAAAGCCAAGGAGCGGCTCACATTTTCCACGAAGTCCGGCGACATGGCCGCACATGACGAAAAACCATCGCCGCACATGACGAAAAACGGATCGCATGAGTTATACAAGGGAAAGAGACTGGTAGGAAGAGGTATAATTCCTGTGACGAGGACGCCAGGTTGATCTACATGTCCTTTGCCGCGCCGTTCACAGTTGAAAGCAAACCACACGCTGGTCCAAAACATGTTCGTCAACCTACAGATCCGCGCTCGTACTTCCTCCAGAGCATAGCTATTTTCGACCTCTTTTTGATAATTTATTGATACCGGCACGCACACCAGGGCGAGGGTAGTATATCGGGGGCCTTCGACAAATTGTGCGCGTCCGTGATGAGCCGTATGAGTGATTGCCCATGTGCTGCTCCCTCTGCGGCAGAGAACTGTGGAAGCGGACAGACCTTATGATGAGCCCCACATCATAGATGGCGGCGTTCCAGAAGAGCTTTCATACTGCTGTGCGAAGCCAAGAGCGTTCGAAAGACTGTTCTCGGGCCTCCAAGGCGACATCATGCAACCGCACTCCAACACCTATCCCAGGAACTCAGACTTCTAATCAATCTGTGCGCAGCAATTCAAAGCCGTGACTGTCAGCTGCGACTCATCCTTTTGCGATATCTACATGGTATGCTCAGAGCAGTGACGCGGTCCGACGCAACACGTGCTGCTGCTAGTCTTTCCGGAAGACTCAGTACCTCTCTGAAATCGCTCTGACGGTGCAGTGACCGAGAAACATGATTGGCATGACTATTTACAGCCGATGCCGAGCCCCTTAGGTTTGCCCCCTTCCATTTGAAAACGGCATTGCGGCTTATTTTGACAAGACAGGCATCAGGATCACCGCGAAGATTTCCTCAAGAACACGCATCACGAGGACAACAACTGATACTCATAATCTTCATGTCGGTGTAGTCAACACGCAAAGTCCATGCCTGCATCCCCCACAGCCAGGGCGTATGTTACCTGTCACATCTCTGTGATGCGCATGATGCCCCTGAATACGGGCGGTATGATCCAGGTAGGTCATGCAGAGAAGGGAAAAGACGAGGAATGTCGGATTGCTTGTTGCCAACGGAACATGACCTCTCGTGAGACAGACGCATGCCGAAATGATGACCCATATCATCACGTTCGATGATATCGAAGTACTGTTACCCCTGACACTGTTTATCTCCCCGTCCCGGGTGATGCCACAGTCCGGTCATCTTTTGGCGTCTTCCGATCTCTTGGCCGACAGTCGCAGAGATTGTCTGCCGCTCAAAGTATCCAATGCTCTGTCAAAACCATTTCCGAGACATCGTTCGGGGCGCAGGGATACGGCCACCGTAGTTTCCTCTCGCAATAAACATGCACCCGATCTAAGAAAATATGCGGGGTTGCCTGCAGGACATGTGTGCTCTATGGTCTTGCAAAGAGAATCATACGGGATGGCGGTTGCCCTGAAGCTGAGTTCGAAGCCGCACATCAATCTATACTTGCTTATGAACAGTGGGAGCAGACTCAGGCTCAAGAAGAGCCATTTCAAATCATTGAAATCGTGGTCTCGAAAGTTGATGCCCTGAATGAAACACTCTGTAGTGAAAGATTGCTCGTTTTGCTTTCCGCGTCTGGCATGTCTTTTGTCACACTGCCCGATGGAATTTGAGAGCGAGATGGCTTGACGACATTCTAACATTGTCCAAGTAGACCATCCCAGCCATCACGTATGTGTCTCGGCCTTTTTGCGTTAAAGGGGACCTTGATGGGGAGTAAATGATGCTCTGACATGAACAATTGATTGAGAGATCATTCTCGACTTCTTGAGTGCAAAGCTTAGGTTGGCATTTGTCCACGCCATTCGAAGCATGACGGTGTACCAACTCAGCAGTCTCTTTTGAGAGCGCAACCTTGGTAACAGGCCTACTCTCTCAAAATCCCATACGATACCCACGCCTAACATGACGAGGGTGACGATGCAGCTTCCCCCATATTGCTGAAGCTAGCATCCTGGGCTGTCGCATGGAAAATGGGTGGTCACACCATCGCTTCAGTGACTTGGTGGCAACTTGTCGCAGGACACGGCTCTGCCCGGCTCGCGTCTAGCCAAGTCGCAATGAAACAGTCCTAGATGATTCGCATCAACCCATATTGCTAATTTTTTGGGGATCGAGTTGATTCTTTCGCATTGCGTTGGGGCGCAGGCTTGAGATTGCGAGTTGGCTAGATGGTTTCTTTCGTAGATGAATCAAGAACCTTTTACTTTCACCTGGTTCCAACTCAATATTCAGCTGCCGAATCAAACAACAAGAGAGCTAGCGAATAATTGCGACTGCCCTGAGAATGTCCGCTTCCCGCTTAGCCGAAGGAATCAAGACGCGAAGCCGCCAAAGTAAAGGGTTCGATGAGGGAAACCTCTGGGAGTACTAGACCAAAGACGTCGCCTGCCGCGCTGCTCCGTGATCAAGCCAAGCCGATCGCATTTAGTCAGGGACCCGAAAGGCATCCTTCTAGAGTGCCATGCCGGTTCGAGACGTTGGAATGATGGACCAAGTTCAATGAGATGGGATCCGGTCTCTGCTTCTGGAATCTCCCTCTCAACCTGGGACGTCATCTCCTACGCTTGCTAGCTCACCCTCGCCGACAGCAAGAATGTCAGGGCCGAGCTTGAACGCAAGCATGTGGCCATGTCAGAGATATCAGCTAAGCAAAAGCTTCAACGGTGGCATTGGTTCGGCAAGTAGAGAACAGAATGGGTCAGAGAAGAGGCACACTACCGTCGAGAGTGCCGAGTAAACACAACCTCCGGCCCTGCCATTCGATCCCAGATCAACGACTCTCATTCTGCCAGCCAACGAAACAATGCTGTTCTTACGCGTCCGCCATTATTTTTGCTGCCTTGTTCTCCTCAGTGCCGTGAAATATCCCTCGGCCGACCCAGTTATTTGCTGCAGACTTTGGGACCAGATTAGTGGTTTCTCAAGAGGTCGTGATCGTCTTTTTCGAGGTGGCCCGCCGGGAGCATACATAACCCAGAGGACTGCGAGAGGTTTACGGACATATGGTGTGTCAGTCACTTGGGAGATATCGAGCATCATCCGCACCATTTTTTTGGAGTAATATCATTGCAAGCTTGGATATTCGTGTCTGAATTTTCATGCCCACAGCCGGGTGTTGCTATTGGAATGCCACCATCCGAGAAATATTCCAGTGCGTCGACAACTGGCGCACAGCAGACAACCTTGGGAAACAACAACACCTGGGGATGGTATGGAATTTGGTGAGAAGAGGACATGACGACATTGATGGAATATGTTCCTACGGAATGGTTGATGCATTGGCTTCGTCGATGGTACGGCGACTGACAGCAAGGAAATCTTGGTGTGCACGAATTGCACCGTTCCGTTAGGTTGTTAGGGATGGAGGGGGCCGGCACTGGAGGCTGCCCTCTGTATCCATAGAGGGTACCTCCCGATTTTAGCGCTAGAATCGGTAGGTACCCCTTGAAAGCCCAGCAGTAGTGCAGTGGATACCTCCCGGTTTTTAGCGCAGAAATCGGTAGGTCCCCCCTGTAAGCCCAACGGTAGTGCAGTGGATACCTCCCGATTTTCAGCGCTGAAATCGGGAGTCATCTCGTGGTACCTAGCCAGAGAGGTGCCTCGCTGAATTGCAGAGTCGGCATTGCGAATGTGACGCGCAGTGCATCGGAATATTACAGGAAGCATCATCGCGACGGCGGAAGGAGTGTTGTGAGCCAAGGGGGTGGGTGCAAGGCTGATGTGCTTGAAGATGGTTGTTTGCTGCGAAGTTCTCGGCAAAGAGTGCACAGGGTTCGCAAGCTGCCTCCAAAAGATGACGGGAGACTGCCCACTGTGTCGGAATGTCCAGCCGCAGCAGCAATCCGAAAGCCTGAGTCTCGATCCCTCTGAACGACAATGGCTGGGGCCAGCGAGAGTTCTGACCATGTCCCATAGTTCGCCGACCGCGCGCAAGACGGTTCCTCGGAGGGTTTCGAGACTTGGGCTGCCGTCGTAGTGGCAGGGGGGTTCGCGGGAGAGGGGACGAAAATGATTCTACCAAAGTCAAGGCCAACAGTGGACGACGAGGAACCCAAATGTCAAAACCAAGGCACTGTTGCAAGCATCGATCAAAGATGAACTAAAAGGGCTTTTGAGGGGGCTGGACGGTGTGGTCGGGTTTGCCGACAGCCTCGAGCGCTTCAAAAGACGTCCACGTCCAGTGGATGAGGTTGACTCGTCCGCCCCGCGAAGCTCCAGTATTGTATTGTGATTTTGGCCATCGTGCCTGCCGATGCTGCACCTGTCTCCCCCTCCCCCACCTTCCTTCCTGTTGATCTTGGGTTGATTGAGGACCTACCTGCGTGAGTCACCATTCCCCTCTTTGTTCCTTCCCAGAAACTCTTTTTGCATGCAGCCCACTCGGCCCCGTTCGATGCGCTCCTACTTTGGGCTCATGCTTGCGCCTTGACAGGTAAGTGACATGGCGGGCGCCTTGTCCATGTTACCTGCCTCTCCATCAAATTTCAGCCTCCACCGGGGCGAACCTCAGTGTCGTCCGAGTCCCGCTCATCCCGTCAAATCTTCCACATCGTTCCCTCTTCTTTCCGTGCGAAACAGCTACAAAAGCCCCGTCACTCCGGGAGGCACAAATGCAGATGCTTGCCATGTTCGCTGCACCCCCCGCCGCGACTTTTCCCCTTTGTTGCCACTGTCTCATGCCATCAACAAGGAGCCTTGGCCAAGGTAGCTTTCCTTTGTTTTATTTGCTTCTTCTGTCTCCTCCTGACACTCCCGCCATCGGGAACGCTGATCATGCAGGCATCTCGTCAACTCGAATCAATACTCCTGACAATCCCTCTTCCACGAGCACAGGTTGAGATCCCATCTCCCTTGCAAGCGCACCGACACCTTGATCCAATTCAGTCGGCAATCAGAGACGACACCTTCCAACATCACCCTCCCGCGAAAACCGACCGAGAACCAGTTCCCCTCTTTCCCGAGCATCGACGAACCCAACCAATCCACCCGACAAACCCTCCTGGCCCCCGACGAGCCAAACTAGGTTGAGAGCTGCCGTCTCCCCACAAAGATCATCAGGAATCCGAATCAATGCCCTCAGCAAAGCGATTCAAGACTCCCGACGTCTCGCATCTCCACCTTCGACAACTCCCCTTCGTTGTGTCACGATAGCAGGACGAGAACCCAGTTCTTCTGACTGGGGGCATCAATCATTTGTATCGTACACTCGACGAAACACATATCTCCCATACAAATTTGCGTTGTGGATCGATGTGCTCCCGTCAAGAAACCACCATCATTTAATTATAATCTCCTTCATTTTCGTCCTCACCTCCTATCATTGTGTTTGACGGCTCAAGTAGAAAAAATACAGACTTGTTTGTCAAGCGTGTGCTTTGCATATCCCGCGCTCATTGCCTTTCTCCGTCGCCGATGTTTTCAGACAAACCTGCCCATCCGACCTTCGCAGCTGGCAGTCAGGCTCACTCGCAAGCACCTGTCTCTGCGTGAGCACCAACACTCGAATTACACATTCCGAGCACTTCACTGTCTTCTATGCACCAGCAGAAGTTCCCGACATTTGTGATAAGGAGTTCTGCATTTCCCTCGCATACCTCCACCTCGTAGGACAATTCCCAAAGACAGCTGACAACCGGACGACCAATAAATCCGTCCATCAATCTCCGTCTTCGATTCCTCGTCAGTCTACTCAGCCTGCACCAAACACCTACAATAGCCCTGTCTCCAAGACCCCGCAAAGCCATTATCGCTGTATCCGCCGCCGCAAGAACAGACGAACGGTGGCCAGTGCATGTGCGACAACCTGTGGAGACGAGATTTTCCATTCGTTGCCGTTACCTTGCGCCCTCGAGACCGATCTTTGGGCTAAGGAAACCTTCCTTGGTTTGCCTCTGGATCTCTTCTGTAGCAACAGCCGCATTTGCAGTATGGTCCAAGTATGGAGGCTCTACCCGAAATCACCAATTAAGCTTACTAGATCTCAAAACCTAGGATTCAGGTGAATCCCACTCAGCAACTCTTTGAGTAGACATGGACACCATCAAGCAATGTCTGCAGAGTAACCACCGTGTTCCGTGCTGCTCGTCTCCACCTCGGCCTCCAGTCTCTTGTTCTCCTGCTTGTACTGAATGTGAGCAAGCGTGAGGGCGGCGATCGCATAGAGAAACGCCATCCCCGCCGCCCCCCAGTTGCCGCCGATAACCGCAGGTTGGTCGACCGTCTTAAAAGCGAACAGGGGTCTGTAGGCGCCTTGTCAGTAGTATACTCACGCGGCATGAATGACGAACGGGGCCACCTACACCACGGCTATAGTCGTCCAACTGCATACGTTTAGCCCGGCGCTTGCAAACGATCTAGTCAAGGGGTCCCCGGAGCTATTTTTCCCATTACGATCAGCTCGTACCGCTTCGTCCACTTCAGAGGTGCTCACAGTGTGTCTTGTGTCCATGACCAAAACATGGTGTTGGCAGCGAATGCCCAGTTTGTGTTGTAGTAGAGGAACCATCTGAAGGCTTTGTTTTGGGGGAAGACGGGCGTGGTGGCCAGTAGAATGCAGACTATGCCCGTGACCACACCACCTACCACCAACATCGGCCAGCGACGGCCCTTCAACCAAGTGTCACCTACAAGAACACTAGTGAGTCGCGAGATCTAGTAGGGTTACGTATGTTGAACCTACTGGACCAGGCAAATACGAGCGTAAG
This sequence comes from Colletotrichum sp. SAR 10_66, assembly GCA_028639655.1. Classification (NCBI taxonomy): domain Eukaryota; kingdom Fungi; phylum Ascomycota; class Sordariomycetes; order Glomerellales; family Glomerellaceae; genus Colletotrichum; species Colletotrichum sp. SAR 10_66. Next base: position 15,382 of record JAQIUS010000260.1, read on the forward strand.
GATCACGGTCACGCCTCCGAGAGGAGTGGTGTAGTTGTCTGCTTCAGTCAGGTACTTTACATGAGGTTTTCTCCTGCAGAAAATAGCTTACTTATCTGTGGGACGGTATAGGATCCCGGTTTGATGGTGTTCCAGGCCTTGAACCAGAGCGCCATGGAGTCGGAGGGCATATGAGCGACGGAATTGCAACTAGGAAGGAGATTCGGTTAGCCATGAAGCCCTTGCGTCAACTACCATGTCAAGCAAGGAGAACTTGACACTTACACAGAAATCAGCCACAAAAGGAAAATATCCGGGGTCGTGACACAGCGCTTGGCTTGGGCCCAGGTAAAGGCCCCCTGTTTGACGCGGCCTTCCTTTGGGTTGCGGTCTCGAGCGAGCTCTATCTCCTATCAAAGAAGCTTCGTCAGCATCTGCTGAGCGGGGATTTCGGAAAGAATCTCTGGCTTACGGCTTCGCTGAAGACAATGCTTGGCTGCTGTCTCGCCGGGACATCCGGATAGAAAAAGAATTGCGGGATGATGATTCCGATGGAAATGACAGTGTCAATGATAAAAAGCTGAGACCCGAGTTAGCATCCATTCTGAGTTGTGCCCGCCTTGCCTATGATAGCGCTAACCCATCTCCAGCCTGAGAGACCGTGAACACCATTCAGTCCCGTGTATGCCGCCGCTTGGAGGTACGAACTAAACATGGGGCCGATTGATGTGGCACAGTTCATGATTGCGATTCTCTAGCCTCGGTGTCAGTTCAAACCGCCGCCTGATGTCATACTGGCAATTTGACATACGCGGGATAGTTCTCGTTTCTGATACCATGCACCGCATAGATAGATGACTATTTAGCTGGTAAGACTGACGGCCACGTCTATAGCCAAAGGCTGTACATACTTGAGGACCAATGACCACTTGTCCCAGTCAGCAGTGTTGAAAATTATCTTGCCGTCGATTGAGGAGTGGGACTCACGTTTCAAAAAGACCCAGCAAGAACCTCATGACGTACATTTGCAGCGGAGTACGCATGAATGCTTGGCCAAGCGTGCTGCTCATTGTTAGAGTCTACCGGGCTGTGGTCAAAAAGGCTTACCATATGGTCCATCCTGTTTCCATGAGTCTGATTGAACGCCGTATTAGTACTGAGAAGAGAGGAAAATCTGTCGAGTGTATACCTACGGAATGAAGTATCTCGGGGTCGAACGAGTCAGGGCAATGCTGACAGGCCACAGTCCTATGATCTTCGCAATGTCAGTCACTTCGTTCCTTGAGAATATTTCCACCCTTTGGTTTTTTCATCCTTACGTTCGCAACACTGTACGCGGTGTTGGCGTAATTGAGCTCCTATTTTTTGTCAGAACAGTTATCATCTCGGCGTTGTGCTTGTGTGGAGGACTTACGTTCCCGTAAAGTGACATTTCCTCTTTCATTCCAGACACAAACGCCGTGTTCAAGTTGGATCTAGACGGTCCGTCAATCATCGGTCAGTAATTGTAACAAAAGCTCGGATAACGCGCCTTACCTATCAATGTACTTGATAAACGTTCCAAGACATCCAAAGGTCATTAGAGTGATGTCCATCTGCAAAGTCAGCAAACCTGTCAGGAGAGTCTAGAATCAAATGACTTCAGCATACCTTGAAAATCAGCCTTCTCTCTTCGGGCGTCTTGTCCCACGCATCCCAGAAAAAATGCCGCCACGTCGTTTTCCGCTCTTCCTCGATGGCGGGAACGATACGAGTTGTCAACTCGCTTGCCTTTAAAGGCACATTATCTTCTAGCGACACGGGCGCCATTGCAGCCAAATCCTGTTCAAATGAAAAGCTTGCACAGAAAACGGTATTGAGCTTTCCTGCACAGGACAACCTCTACAATGAGTTCCTGGCATTTAACGTCCATCAGAGCCTCCGTATTTCGGCGTCGCTTGCTTTCGAAGAATCAACCCATGTCATGGAAAATGCACGTTTCGCACTCTCGCACTCATGACCCGAATATGCGAGCTAACAAGTCGGGGAATTAAACGGGTCCTGTGAGGGTGACGTCTAATCAGAGGCCAGAATACTTCCGTGGTACTTCCGTGTATGGCAAAATGAGAAGCCATGTCACAACTCGGCCGGAGAATTGCGTCACCGGCGGTGCATGACTTCTGAGTGGCCAGGGTAAGAATTTAGCCGGTCGGGATTCCATCGGGCCCTGCTTATCTCTGCGACGTCGTATGTTCTGGCAATGATGCCATGAGGGATGCAATGTCGTTTTATCCCGTCGGCTTGCGATGGATCGAAGGTGTGTTGGTATTGTACAGCCTGTCTCTCCGTTGGGGCAAAAGGCAAGATGAAAGGTCAGGTCTAATCTTCGCTGGAAGTGATTGAATCTCGTTGTCCTGAATTTCGCTAACATCACGGCAACTTCTGTCTCTGTCTCTTTCTTTGCTCTTGCCAGAGTCCGTGATTGTAAGATTTGAACATGCCTACGACAGCCCCCGACGTGACCGGCCCAGAGCTTGCGGGCACGGAAGACCGGGTGGAGATCTTCAGCATTCCCGGAAGCCGCACAGTACACGGCCAGGATTTTCCTCTTGGGATTCGGGTCAAGAAAGGGCAGTCATTCATTGACATTGATGACGCCATCTCCCACTTCAAGGCTTTGGCGGACAAGAACGTCTTCAACAAACTCCTCACAAACCGTTGGTTTCCCCAGTGCTCGAGTCAATAATACATATGAGCTGATAGCCGTAGACGGCGCGATTCTCTTCCGCGGCTTTCCGTTGAAAGACGCGGGCGACTTTTCAAAGTTCGTGCACGCCTTCGGCCTGCCCAACCTTCACCGGGAAATCGGACTCTCTGGGAAGCGAACCACTATCTCAGAGACGGTCAAGACGGCCAACGAAGAGCCTCCAACCGTCCGGTTCTATTTCCACAATGAGTATGGCCGGTCTGCGAATTTCCCGGGTGTGCTGTTCTTCTTCTCAGAGAAGGTCCCTCAAGAAGGTATGTATCAACCTACTACACACAGCATACCGCTTCTCGAGATCTAACAAGGTTACTAGGCGGCCAGACTCCATTGTTGTCTTCACTGGAGTTGTATGACATACTTGAGAAAGAGTTGCCAGACTTTATCAGAGACTTGGAGAAAAAAGGTGAAAATAGAACACCCAAGGGCATTCCATGACTTGGCACGGCTGATACTCTCCTCCAGGTGTCATCGGGCGTCAATATTACCCATCAAAAGATGACCCTGACTGGAAGAGAGTCGGCTGGAACTGGAAGGCAAGTCGCACCTGTTCGGACGTGATCTACAGCTGAACAACTCACACAAATTCATAGGATTCATATGGTCAGGAAATCAAAGAGGGCGACACGCTCGAGGTCCAACGCGCCAAAGTCGAAAGGTTCCTCGCCGACCGTCTCCATGTCGAGGGCGAGTGGCAACGCGACGGCTCGCTCGTCGTTCTCTCCAGGGTGCCCGCCATCCGCAGGGTCGCCTCGACGGGCAAGCTCACATTCTTCAACGGCCTGGCGGGCGTCTTTGGCCGCATGCGCGACCAGCAGGCTCTCGATCCGCCGCATCGCGGGCCCGACGGGCGATATCACCTGCCGACGACGTACGGCGACGACAGCGAGATTCCGCCAGAGTATCTGGAACGACTACTCGAGATTGGCGGCGAGATTCAGTTTTTGGTTCCGTGGGAAGAAGGCGATGTCGCGCTGCTGGATAACTACACGGTTCAGGTAGCGTTCCGCAAGACTGATGTTTCCTTGGTCGGGTCCAATCGGCTGACAACTGAGATCAGCACGCGCGCTCGCCGTGGGTTGGCGAGAGATCGCTTCTTATTAGCCTCTGGGACGGACACGAGAAGTTCGCTCCGCTGTAAGGGCAACAGCCAAGCACTGAAACGGCCTTTCTATCGACAGTCCCCCAAAACGCGTCCCGTCCAGTTGAATCTCTTTAGTTGGGCTTCAAACAGAGATGGTAAGCGAACCTCCCTCTCTGGTCGGACGGGAACACATTGCTCATCCGTAAAGCTTCTCATTAGAAACTAAGGAGGCCGAGCAGCTGGAGTGATAGATTCAGATGCACCACTTCAGCGTTTATTTCTTCCTGCTTTGGCTTACCGGCTTCGATCTCCGATCCCCTCCTTTTACCTTCAATCACCCCGTCTGGATCCATTTACCAAATGTCCTCTGAACCTTCCGTGCTTCAAGTACTCGATGAATTGTCTGGTATAGAAGCTGTGTCTGTGAGGTTTCAAGCGTTCTGTTTCCCTTCTTTCGAACTGCTGGACGCTGCCGCTTTCTTTAATGATACCGGCAACACCGTGGATTGGCCCTGGCTGCCCGAGGAATGAGCTTGAGCCCCCGTTATAGAAGCTTCGCACACACGGAACCGACGCCTCTCCTTATGGACTCGCAGAAAAACAAAGTCGGCTGGCTTTTTGTCTGTCTCTCGGGGCTCGCTATTCTCTGGAAATTGATCGTGGATCTGGAGTTGACCCCGCCGATCTTGAACTTCCACTTGGAGCTGGTCGTGAATGTTGCCCCTGACCTGCGTCTCGACTTCATTTGGGGAGGAATTGGAGAATCAATGGAGGGCAATTAGAGTTTCGTTCTAGAAAGGGGAGGTGGAATAAGGGCCAGGGCTTGTGAATAGAGAAGAGAAAAAGGCGAAGGACGGTGGTTCGCTGTGGACTTCGACTCCGGATTTTGAAACATCTTCCCATACCAACGCCTCTTGACACTACGTATTCGGGCGCAATCATAATCAGCCCAAGTCTCCCTTCGCTTGTATCAACCATCGATCGCGACGAACATGGGTTGTCGAAGCGTTGCGTTCTTTCTTTGACTTTGAGGTGGCCAGCGACGACTTCGAATCAATCAGAAGATCTGCAAGTCAACGTAATGCTGCCTTGGAAAACATTGTCGCTTACCTGTCTTGAACAGACACGCAAAGTCACCCGACAGGGAGTCCAGGACCCTGTCCAATCAGCTCTCGTTCGGAGGTCGCCTTCAGGTCCTGCCAACCTCCCTAAAGCTCTTAGCAGGATCAGGCCCATCGGCAGCCTCGACCTTGTTGCCATTCAAAGCGAGTTGTTCGATCCGCGCCAGGCTTGACCACGTGGGTGCTGAGTCCGTCTCCAAGCGAAGGTCGGTCTTCAGCATTTGCAAGCACATTCCGCGACGGCGTTGAACATGTACGCGCTGTATCCCGAGTTTGCACGTCGACAGTTCGTGTCGTCGTTCATTCACGACCACACGGCAAGTCTCCATCACGCCAGGTTCTTCCCAACCACTGACAAAGACCTCGACTTCCCATTAGCTCCCTGTCGCATCGTCGCCGCGGCAGGCTGCGATGGGTGATGGATACTCGCAGACTCCTAAATTCCAACGGGAGGCCATGATCGTGGTCCTGCACTCGGCAATGATCGTGGTGGTTCCCTGGATGCAGCAAGAGGTGAAGGTACGCAGACCCTTGATCAAGTTTGTCTGGGTGCCCAGCGATGCGGGCACGATTCGGTCGGTCGATCGGAATACACAAGGGGTTCGTCCTCACGCCACCGGGTCCATAGAGGCCGGGGGGCCGACACGTCGATGCGCGTCTTCAATGCTGTCTCGCGCGGGCTTGATTCGAGAGATGTCGAACACGCGGGCACCAAGGTCGACTGGTGGCCAGGGCAGACCTGCCGACGTAGGCAACGGAGTGGAGTGTGCACGACGCCAACCTCCTGTCTCGCGCGGACGGCGAGTCGGGCAACTAGGGAATCAAGTCAGAGAGGGCGCCAGGATTGAACGAGTTGGATGGAATGCCGCGCGCCGACAATGATGGTGGCGGGGGGCCGAAAGAGATCCGAAGGAGATGTGGGTGGGAGAGCGACGGGATGCGGGGCGTAGGCAAAACGAAAGCTTGCGGAGGAAATCATCTGTGTGACTTGGCAGCCGCTCTCGCTGGCGTAAGAAGTAATGATGATTGGCCGCGGACCACTGCTCGCTGTGTCATGGGCTGTGATGGTGCTTCCTGAAGTCAGGTGTCTGTTCGTGATGTTTCGTGCCGGGAATAATTTGCGAGCATGTTCCGCGCCTGGAGTGGTGAATTAGCCAATGATTCGGTCGACATTCTGCAGTTGTCCGTACCACGGCCCCGAGATGTGGAGCCCCAACCAAATCGGTCGGCAGGGGAGTGTGTGGTTCCTGCGATAATTTTTTTGGACTTCCAAATTGCAGCAGGAAGGTATGCGTTCGTAAGTGCTTTCTGACTTTTGCCAAGCGGTGCCGTGGATGGCAGGTGAGATGATTGATCCGATGAGGTTGGCTGGCCCTGGAGCAAGCTTCTCTGGCTGGATGGCCTCACCGAAAAGGCTCCACTTTCGGGCATTTAGCGACGAACGTGGATCCCCCCTCACACCTCACCGAGGTGACCAGGCGGCACCGTGGGGTCGCCCACTGTGAGTCCCACATACCACTTGAGCAGACCACTGAAGGTCATCGTCCCACCAGATAAATCCATCTTCACACGCCTTGCCCGACGGGATGCATCGACAACATTTTTGTAGTGTCCGCTGTGCAATATTCCAACCTGCATCGAGATAGCGCAGCACATCGTGGCTTGGCTGGACACCTGCAGGGCAGCAACGCAAGTGACACGAGAGTCGCATCGCACTGGCTGACTGGATGACCTACCTGGCCGCACTGCGACAGCTGCGTCAATGTTGTCGCGTGTGGTATCGACGTCGGTAGAACACGGGGGCAGTACAAATTCAAGACGCCATTGAATGAGGTAGCTTGAAAGTACGGAAGCACCAGATTGGTGACAGATGTCATCAAACGCGACGAGCCATTCCGAAGGACCCCAGGTCCACGACGCGATGGCTCCGGGTGACGACGACAAGGTTGTAGGAGATCTCCAGCAAACGTGAAGAGCATTCATCACAGCTTCCCCAAAAGCGCAAAAAGACATACAACACCGGGCATTCGCCGGTCGTCACCGACCCGACTACTACTCCAGCCCTCACTGGCTTATCTATGGGAGAGCGGACGGGATCCCGAGTTCTCCAGTGGGTATGGTCGTATGTGCTTGAACATCGCTACCCGGCTCACTATATCCGAAGGCACACTGTGTCCTGGGGATGTGACGAGACAGGCATCACGGAGCCTAAGAAAAGCAACGACACTGGCCCGTTGCTTCTCTGCCTGACTGGGAGACATTATGTGGGAGCCGCAGCGGTCACGCTGGCGTTCAGCAGCAACATGGCGGTTTGGCATCCAGCGCATCGTCTGGTGCATTGACGCAGGCCTGCACCATATCTTGCGCCATGTTGGGAATCCCAGAGGTGACGACCCCTAAGGCCCTCGGCCTCGCTCAAAGGAAATGGAGACGATGGATGACCGCCGCGGCAACCGACAGCGTAGAACAGGGTCCCGACCGCGCATCATTCCCGTGCGGCTGCCTGCAGAGACCGCCAAGGGTTGTGCTTCTGGTGGCCAGTCCGCTTCCATCATGTCGACGTTTCGGTTCCAGGCTTGCACTTTCCGCTGGTGCACTACCCTCTGACTGGCCTGCTCTTATAATACCGGCGGTATCCTAAGGGTGAATCGTCTCTCTGATTGGCCTGCCCTTACGATACCGACGGTATCCTAAGGTGATTGGACTGCCCTTACGATACGCGGTATCCTAAGGCTGGCCAGTCACATCACTGGTATCAGTGGACCAGACCACTATGTGAATGGATGGCTGTGGTTCTGGAGACCTTGATTTCGCACACCTTGATGTCGGAGACCTTGACAGCTGCTTCTCGGGGAGAGGTTGAGGACGGGAAGTTGGGGAAGGGCGGAGACGGCAGCTTTTTCCCGGATGGCCAGGTGCATGTGCATGGGCCACCCCTGTGCGGTTAGTGGGTACCTCCCGATTTCAGCGCTAAAATCGGGAGGTACCTTCTGTAGATACAGCGATGTGCAATAGATCCCTCCCGATTTTGGCGCTGATATCGGGAGGAATCTCATGATGCCTATTTACCTTACCTACCTGAACCAGAGAGGTGTCTCGGTAAGTACCTAGACCAGACCAGCACGTTGACACGATGGTCTGCACGATGTCCGATTGGTAGGTGGTTCGCGAAAGCTGTGCAGCGAAGAACACTGCGTCAATCTTTGGTCCCGCATTGGCTCGCCGTCAAGGCCAATTCCTAGAAACCGTCGATCTGGACACATCCACCAACACCACCTCCGACCAGTATGCGACAATATTCTAGTACCTAAGGCCTCATCATCTCATTTCGCTTCTCATTTTCCCAAGTGTCCGCCCAATCATGGTACTCTGGCCCGTCGAAAGTTTCATCTGAGCTAAAGACGCTTCGGCTCCGACGTGGACCAGATAGCTGTGGCACATGAAAGAAAGCTGCTCACCAAGGTAGCACACCAGACTCACGTGATGCAAGAACCGGAACGGTGCTCGTCATCACCAGCTGAGGACAGTCCGTGCATCCTTCCAATCTCAGACCATTCACACCAACCTTCACAGCTAAGGTTTGACTTTCAGTCATCATCTTTGCCGAGGGCTTCACAGAGGCTCTCCCAACGGGATTCGCTTGTTTCATCCCATAATCAAGAAGGATTTATTCGCTGAAACTCAAACGACTGCGACTCTGGTTCATCAACCCCGCCCATCATTCATTCACCACGCAGCCTCTCAAGATGCCTCAAACGCGAAGTTCGAAAAAGGCACCGACGGCGCCGAAACTACGTGCCATTCGACCGAACATCCAAACACGGCCTGGGCAGAACGGCACCGATAATTTGCGGAAAACTCAAGAGACAGGTATGCTTTATGCGGGTCATCTTCATACTAGATGTGCGTCATGAGCGGCAAAGCGCTAACGGATACCTTTGTGATTCAAGACTCCCTTGAGGTTGATAACGAAGAGAAAAATTTGGAAAACGAGCTTGAAAACTTTCGCATAATTCTTCGCGACCATCTCGCAGCAGGAGAAGATGTTGTAGCCAAATGGGAGGCGATATGTAGCAGGTATGCTCGATTCGCATCCGTAGATTCCTTGCTTGAAAGACTCTCCCGTGACGACCAAGAGAGCCTTCATTATATCAGGGAGCAAGGACGGCGGATTCGGTCGAAGAAGGCATTGATCCTGCGAGAGTGGAATTGGAGCGAGGATGACTTGGTCGAAACCTTTGCGGATGTCGACAGCCGTGCATTTTGGGAAGAGCTAGCCAAGCTGGTTCGCCAGTCCACCCCGGAGCAGGCTTTGCCGATTTTACGGCGCTACCAAGGGGAACGGCAGGTTGGAGTACGCGGTTCCAATCGAAGTGTGATGTGGAAGCCGTGGGAAGTCAAGAGGGCGTTGGAACATCTCAAGAACCAGGCCAAGGATCGGCATCTTTCGGAAGATCAATCAGAACGACGCCATGATAGCAAGTCTCCTGCAGATGGCCGTTTGCAACTGTCACGGGACAACAGAGCCACCCACGAGTCAGTCTCAAGCGAGGATATATCCAGTCCAATGCCAACGCCAGACACCAGCGGGAGTAATCCACGTCGAGAGACTGCGTCGCAGCGACGAAATTCGCCAGACGAATCGGAACCATCATCAGACAATGACGTTGAAGAAGTTAAGGCCACCGGGAAACTGACTTCTATCGCGAAAGCTTCATTGCGAGTTGAGAGACGGCTGTCCAGGGAAGGTGCAAGCTCTACCGCATCAAAACCTGCTGCTCGTGTCCCGACAAGACGCACGGCAGGAGATCTCACCAAGGACGACGATGGAATGGCAGAGCCCCATGACGTTGCAGGAGTGGACCATGATATCAAGCTACAACTCGAGAATAATGACACCGACCCAACACCGTCCAAAGGGCAAACTCGCAAGAGACTACCCGAGGATCAGGTCTCCGACGTTGGACAAGGAAGCTCATCCACACATGATCTCCCAGTAAGAGGTTCCGACTCTACTCCATCAAAGAAACCGAGAACAAGCAATGATGTGTCGCGAGGCTTGAAAAGTCCCTTTACGCCGTCTCTGCCACCAAAGACAACGGCCGTGACGGGTCTCCCAACCCCTGATTCAACCGGGGCGAAGCCTTCCATCATACTAAGGAAAAGAACAGTTTTATCGTCAAATACCCAAGACGAGCGGCCGGACGTTACGGAAAGGGGGTTGGATGATGCACTGGAAAGTGTCGACTTCGAAATTCCCCCGAACTTCGATGCAAGACTCGCTCCTGGAGCGGAGTTGGACGATGGTGTCATCACAACCTGTTTGGATGTGTTCTCTAGCACCACGGGCTTAGTTTGCTCCATCATCAACCCCCACCTTTTCAAGGCTGGCAGCACGACGAGATATGCAAGCGTGCAAGTGGCCATTGCAAGGAGCGAGACAACCAAGATTCTCGTCCCCCTCCACCTTCCGGACAGCCACCATTGGGTTCTATGCTGCGTTTTGAAGAATGAAAAGGAGATCCAAGTCTACGACTCCCTCGCCGGGGACAACGATGAAGTACACCACCTACTTTATGCTCTGCAAAACCTTTACTTCGAGGATTACCGCATCACTCCTCGCCCGTGTTACCAGCAGATAAATGGATACGACTGCGGAATATGCCTGTTGGTGAACGCTGTCCATGTCATGGCCGACCTTGATCCGCCTACCGAAGTCAACACAAGCGTGTGGAGGAATTGTTTCCGGGCACTCGGTGACTCCACAGCCACTCCAAGCCTCCTGCCCGGGATACCGTATTCCAGAGAAAGCTTCAAGATCCATATCGAGTTCAGCAGTGGCAGCTTCACTATCGATGAACTCAATGCTCTTTGGGCTGAGAAGCAAAATCAATTCAAAGCCGCAGTTGAGGAGCACCAAGCCAAAGTGAGAAGGCTCACGCCAGAGGTTCAGCAAGTCCTCGAGATACTGGAAAAGGCATCCATAAAGCTTACGGGAGACGAACAGAAGAGGCTCTTGGAGCAGTGGGATCGTGAAAGTCGGCAAGAAGACAACGGTGGCGGATGGATGCATGGCCAGGGCCGCGCAGAAAGAAGGCACCTTCGGCGGGCAAAACAGAGGGTCTTGAACGCCCTGCCACGCTTGGAGCACGCTGTGAGATACATGCAGGCTCAGCTTGACCATCTGAGTGTGAGCAAGAGAGAACTAGATGGGTTGAAGTTGAGATTGGATGCTTGACCCATGGAGGAATTTGGATGCTCAATGGCTTGCAGAATGATCATTGGCAACATATGAGACTCGACGACAGTCGAGTGCAGACCATTTGATTTTGTTCTCCTTTGCCACGGCATCTCTCCCGTCCCCAGGGCATGCAGGGCAAGTGTTTTATGGGTATCCAAGTAATGGCAACAGTCCCTAATTTGACAGGGCTTTGCGCATCTTCGCTTTCATTTGAGCTATTTGGGCCGCGACTTTCTCATTGATATATCCATTTATAGTTTCCGCCATGTTCTCTTCAAGCCATTTACTCATATGCTCTTTCATCGCGTCACCCAAGTTATCCTTCACCCAGTCCTCCATCTCGTCACACAGGTCTGGCATCTGCTTCCCGAGCTTCTCGCATTCTTCGTCGAGCTCGCCGGTGTGAATGAGGAGAGACTCGACAGTCTCCTCGGTCTCGGTTTGACGGTTCTCAAGATCACCGCAGTTGTCCTCTACCTCATCGTGCCGTCCCTCAAGCTCCTTGTTCCGCCTCCGAAGTTCTTCTACATCCTCTTGCAGCCGTTGGATTTGCTGACGTTGCTGTTCGAGTAGAACCGCCAACCTGCCCTGGACACATTCCGCATCTGCGAATTGAGATTCCGACCTTTCTTCGGGACGTTGGGCGACTGCTGTAGTTGCGTGAACGCTGGCGAATGAACGCTGGAAATGTGCCCTTTTCGAAGATGGGTGCAAGTCGATCTCTTCGCTCCCGCAGTGCAGCACTCTTTTAGAAGTCTGCAGCCTTCGGTGCTGCCTTTCGCTGCCGCCGTACTCAGGCAGAGCGTCGTCATCGCGGGCACTTTTGACGAAGGCAGCTGCCGCGGCAGCGGTCATGCTGGCCCTCGGCTGCGGTCCCTCAACCACGCATTCGTCATACTGCGGAGGTGAATCTTGCTGACGCGGAACAGTATCGAAGGGAACTGTAGAAGCACACGACTCGGTCGAGGGTGTCGCAGATCTGTTGCGTTCATCATCTTTCAGAGGGACAGCATTTTGGTCCTCCTCTGGTGTGAACACAACGCCACCTTTGCCACTGTACAGCCTGCGCAGATCCACCATACGCTCGTATGACTGACGCTGGGTTGCCGTCAGAGTCGAAAACTGCCGCACAGCCTGGACAAATGTCTCAAACTTCATCATCGGCAAGACATTGTGCGGCATGTAGATGGAGAACGTCGGAACCGTCGCGAGCGAGGCAGTGGAGCGAAAGGCATGCCACGCGGGGCTGTCGGAGGCCTCGTCGCGTGCGAAACCGGTCGGCACGATGAGCTGGGCATAGAGGCCGCTGTGCAGGTGGAACTGGAGGCGAGTCAAAAGGCGCTTGCCGCCCAGTCGCTGGCGGACGCGTTCGAGGTGTGATGGGCTTCGGTTATTTGCGTCGCTCGTGTCGCAAGTCGTGTTTTGCAGCGAAGCGATACGGTCGGGTGTGATTTGCAGATAAATGGTGGTTTTGATGGAGGCACTGTCGGTGATGGTTGTACTGAGACGGAAGAGGGCTGAAGCTGACGACTGATACACGGCGTTGAGTTTGAAGGGCTGGTCAATGAATTCGGGCTGTCCTCCGTCTTGGTCTTCACGCACCGCGAAGACAGTGTGGACAAATCGTGCGTCTTCGGCGGACGACATCTCGTAATCGCTTGGATTCAATCTGCTAGATGTGCACAACGTAGCGGACAGGAACCAGCTGGGTGAATACTTACCGTGTTCATGTCATAGTCCTCTCTCCCTTTCGCCGCAAGTCCTTCGGAGGGTTTTCAGGAGCAGAGGGTTCCAGCGTGACGCCGACCCTGCCCAGGGCACATTGGGGGCTCTTGCGCAAGCAAGCAGTAAAATGACCGGAGCGACGGTTGACAAGATCCAGGCGTGAAGCTGTGAACTTCACGGGGTGGATGGGTTCCGTCGGGATTCCGGTCCTACTCGGGCAAAGAGTCAAGCAAGCAGCCGGGGGCAGTCGAATGGTTGGGACAGCTGGAACAGGTCTGCTCAATGAAAGCGCCGGCACGAGAGACGAGGGCGGGGATTGAAATGACGCTGGTGTGGATAGGGTTGAAGATGGAGATGATGGTACGAAGCGACACCACGTGAATACGTGATGGAGCGGAGAATGTTGGGACGGACCGCCAGGCCTCACGCGTGGCTGTGTGGCTGGGCGATTTCGGCTCGGCGAGATATTGTTCCGCGACCAGACCCCCCCGCGGGCATATATGATTGGTTAGGTTGGTTCTATCCTGAGTCAGCATGAGATGGTCTGTGCGTCGGGACAACACCGGCTTGCAGAACGCTTCCCTGGGAAAAGTCTGTGTCGTCTTACGTTGGATCCCAGAGAAGAGGGTCCCACTTTGGCCACGGAACTCCGGAGTAGGCTGGGTGTTGGAGGCGTGAGAGGGATGTCGCCTCGACAACCTGCACGTTCGAGGTCCTGAATTTTCAAAACATGAGTGCACCTTGTACTTCGAAGTAGTCAGCCGGATCTCGTGCACCCAATGCATTACACTTCCGTGTGCCTACCTCCGTCTTTCTGCCATGTCAAGACGTATGTGATGGTGGATTCGCGGTCGCGGGTCTTTTACCGGTCTGCAAGCCAAGTGGTGCGACGAAGCTCAGGTAGATCCAGACAGTACTGGTTGAATATGCTTTAGACAACTTACTCTGGGCTACCAGCCCGGGTTGCAGCCTTTTAGGTAGTTCGGAGAAAACGCCTGCTGCAGAAGGCAATGCGGGCGATCTCGTCGCAGCCACGGAGCGGGGCGGAGCTTGGTGGGCCCACCCCGGTCGCCCAAGTCCGAAGCCCGGAATCAGCGCTGAATACCACCGGCCCTCCTTATCCCCCATGTCGCGAGCTGGTAATTTCACAATCATAATCTCGACCTCATCAAAGCTTCGCAAAGAAACTGCACACATTTGTAAGAGTCGTCGGCTCATTGCTCTGTAGCCATTTCTATGAATCGTGTCTTTCCTCGCAGCTGCACTGCGCCGGTCCGTGTGCAGGGGTTGGCTTCAAAATTGGTGTTAAATGATGTGTATTATTAACACAGCAATCCAACTCATCGGTTGATTGAGATCATCGGCGATACAAGTCATAGAAAGCTATCCCCTCGATTCAATGTGGCCACCCGCATCCTCGGCACCATTCTAGAACAGTAGCCCAACCGTCTCTTCAGCGACAGCATTCCGTGACCTAGAGAAGGACGGTAAAACCAGCCTAAGCCCAGCGCAAGGATTATTTCTTAATATTTGCCCACGCATGACCAGGCTTCTCTTCCAGAAGCCACGATAAAGACCAAGGCCCATGTTGCCCTCCCACACGCTTCATCTCGCTGAGATCGCCGCTCGGGTAAGGCTTGTAACAAGAAAATCGTTTCCGTTATCTGTCATCCGAATGACACTCACGGTCGTTCTATGTTCTAAGCCGGAAATTCACGATTCACGGCCCTCCGCCCATCCAGGACTTTGCACTCTTCGAGACTTCGGCCCCGATTCCTGTATCAAGACACTTGGTTTTTGCACCTCATGGGGGCCTCCCTGGTGCCTTTCCTCGCCGCAAGATATTCAGAGGTGAGTTCAACGAGAAAGGAAAGTTCCAGTGGTATAGCTACTAAAGCTTTACTTCGGAATCAACTCGGACATGTCTCGCAGCACGCAGGCCGCCATAGGTGGATTACGCGACGTCCTCAACACTCTCAGCAAGGTCAGCGCCAGTCTTCGGTGGATGGCAACGAGTTGGTGGACAGAGCTGGAATCAAACAACTGGGCATTGCCGTTGAACTAGTGTCGGTGGAGATTGAAAGTAGATGCAAGTCTTCGCATTGGGCAATGTGCCACTGGAAGATGCAACGTTTCATGCAGTCAAAAACGCACGCCAACGGTACGAATCAATTCATGGGTATGCGGTCACTAAATCTCAAGTATTGGCGCTTGGAAAACCCTTTCCAAGCTCATGAACCATCTTCAAAGATACAATTACAACAGAGAGTCCGTCTTCCAAGACTGCCAAGGTTTATGGAATCTTTTCGAAACCTTGGCTTGTGATACATGAGGCCTGGAGCATTTGCGGAAGCCACTTGCTGATAATCAGAAGATGAACCAGCCAGTAAGTACCCGGGAACGTTCGTGAAGCGGACTGTCAACCCTGGAGCCTGATACCCCTTTATTAATCGATATTTCTAACCCACAAATTCCGTCGTCTTCACCGAGTTTCATAAAGTAGAGCGGCTAAGGCTAACATTATCAGATATCCATTCAGCACGCGTCGGGGCCTCTTGAACTTGAGCTATAGGACATGTCTACGGCTAGAACACACTACCTATGAAAAGCTCCGGAACGCTCGAGATTGGAAACTTCTAAGTTCTTAATCCCAAATCATAATTTCTCGGGAGACGTAGGCTTAACACTCATCAGAGGTCAACTCTACCGCATGAATTCAGATTGCAACCTCCTTTCTATCACTTTCATATACTCTCACCTCCTGGGAGATCAGCGCCCGGAAATGGTGCCGTGGCCTGTCCACCATGAGGACCCTACCTTTCCTGGCCAGAACGGAATCATTGAATCTCGCGCTCAGGAAGCAAGACAAACTCATTGAAGTCTGAGAATCCGAGGAAGCATTGAGAGCGACCAAGGATCTCACAGACTGTTCATGTCTTCAATCTTGTCAAACATCTGGATTCTACACCTGCAAGACTTGTGAAGTCTTCGACCTTGACTTCGGTAAATACCACGGCTAAAATTCTTCAAGGACTTTGGTGCCACGATAAAACACATGCGGCATGTACTTAGTGCAAAAGCAGCAAACAGTAGCAACAGTAACAAAACTATCTCATAGAACAGTCCTTGTATTCTGTCCGTTCTGTGCCTCATTGATGCAACACAACCAACAGTAGAGACATCCCTCTCCTCGACGCAAATAGAAACAAATGCGAAGAGCTCTCCCACGGCGAATACACAAAGCGGGAAGCTATTGTGGCTTATGGACGCCTTGGAGCATGACTTCAAGACTGGCCACAGTGTCACTCACGCCATCGGCAATACCGACTGAGATCATGGTCGGATTACCATGACCATAACTCTGCGTTCGGCTTTTACAGAAGCTTTTTGCTGGCTTGGTAACAATTTTGCCTGATTAGTGTTGTCCATATCATTCAAGGCTACTAGGCTGTACTTATTCGTCTCTTCGGCCAGCCACCCCGAAAGTGAGGCTTGAACTCAGAGCGGCGAGAAGCAACACAGAGACCCCTGCGCTTCCGTCCGTGCCAGTTCATACCAGATCGAAAATCGTTCGAAAGACTCTGCACCGGAGCCACACAGCATATGAAGCCATCAATCACAGCTGCAGGGAACAAACAGATACGTTCAAGTTATATCGGATGGAAAGGGCAGATCCCATGTTAGGTGTATGGCCAACAGCGGCTCAATCATTTACCAGCCACTGTCCCGAATTCTAAAACTTCCTACTGGCGTTACACCTGATCTACCGACTGAGAACTTCGAGGCCCCAGAAAGCTTCTTTGAGCAGTAGCCCATCCTGGACTTACCTCAAACGACGTCTGGTCATTTCTTAGCGCTCATTAACTATCAGGCAACTACGACAAGGGGATAGGGCCGTGACTCATGCTTCTGCGCCCTCAAGAGCAGAATCAGCTGCCTATGAGCATCGACTCTATATCGGACGATTCTGCTGAAGGGTGGCGTCAGATTGATCGAATTATATTAGAGAAATATTATCTGGAAGGAAGCGCGAGGAGCGATCGAGGGAACATCCGAGAATCGATGATGAGCCCGCAATGAAAGAACAAATGACGATTTCGTTAGTTAATCATTCCCAACGTCCAAAAGGGGCCTCATGCCAGAATTGCAGTGCGATTGCGTGTGACTCAAAGCTGATCAACATATCAACTCGCTGGAAATGCATTAGGATGGAAAGGCTACGAACTTATTTTTTTGGGATTAAATCAGCTGCCAGTTTAGATGATGAGGGTCAAATACGTGCAGGAATGACGGGTTTTCGCATCTTGAATTGCATATATATCGATGATAAACACAGAGAATGGATAGGGGACAACATTTCAGCAAACAACATTATCCAATCGACGAAGGGTGCGGATGTCGAAGTATAAAGCCACAAATCCACGACACCCGAGACGAAGGAAACTGTCTTTGAACACCGCACACATCATCGATCCCTGAAAGCATTCGCCAAAGCTATCTGGAGCTGGTGTCATCTATGTGACCCCTTTCTTGGGGCCTTATAAACAACATAACAAGCCCAAAGGGAGTTGCAGAGCCTCCTCAACACCGAGGAGAGGAAAGTTTTCGAGGCAAGCATGCACACTGCGGACACCGATCGCCCTAGGGTTCGCTCCAACATTTCTGGAATCGCAGGCAACAACACTTTTATTTCCGACGGCGATGGCATTGAATTTCTGGGAGACCATTTAAATCTCATTCTAAGAATGAAGACAGATTTCTCTACGGGCAAAGCTTCCCACGGGACGCTCTGCTAGTATCAGTGCTCGATTGGAGATATGAAACCTAGATCCGAGGCCGGAGTCGGTGGTAGTCTTCCGGACGAGTGACAAAACATCAACCTGGACACTTAAAAGAGCTCGTCTTCCGTACAGCATTCTCATTTTGAAGATACGATCAAGATCCGCTGAGATCCACGGGCTCAAGTCACACAATGTGCTTGACCCGCGCATGGCTTCGATCTGTTGTCAATTCCACAATTGCATGACGCTCGGCAGCACAATCTTGCTGCCTACACGTGCCGTCGACTTCTAACCCCCTGGTGATATTCAGATGCCGCGCTTGTATGTCACGTCGGTCCCAAAAGACATGAGCATGAGATACCTGACGCTCCATTGATTGCTGGGGATCAGGTTACCAAACTGTACTGACCACGTCGCACCTCAAAGAGTTTGCGGCCCGTCTATTTGGTCTCCAGAGCATGCCAGAGGCCCTGCGTGACGCGATCTTGACATGTTGACCCCTTGATGTGCGTTGCTTGTGGATCGACTCTCTTTGCATCATACAAAAGGGCGATGGCGGTGTGGACTGGAAGCTCAAGGGGCCGTAAATATGCAGGGTTTATGAGAATTCAACACCTTGGCCGCGCTCTCATCGCCAAGCGTGCGCCCAGAATGCGTTGCCGTCCACGATACACTCTCTTTTGTGACACTGGTGCTTTCCATTGGAGATTACACACGTTTCATGGTTCACGCACATTGAAGTGAGGCGGCCGGCGCATTCATCACGCACGAGAACCATAATCTTAACTTAAGGACTTAGGTATGTCAAGATCGTATGCTCAGTCATCGCCTGGTAGGCTTTTCCTCTGCAGGTAACCCCTGGTACTGTGACCACTTGAGGGCTACTGATTGATTCCCTCGCGAAATAAGCCCAAATTCTTTTCAGCCGTTGTCCTTATGACAAAGCATCTTCTCAAGCAGGCAAGTAAGCCGCCTCGACAGCTTCAACGCAACGCCTTTATTTCAGCATGGTAAAACCGACTGTAGGAATATAGCCATTTGCACCTGATCGTGCTGGGCAATAAGCTTATGGCCATTTCAGGAGCAGGCCAGGTCGTCCAGAATGCGACTGGCTTTGAATGATGCTACAGCCTTTGAAAGAGTGGCTTTTGGCAACGGCTTTTGGCATGACATTGGAAATTCTGGAATGATTTTCTCAGCTGCTTTGGAAATGTCATATTTCGGGTCGGGACCGTGCTGCTAGTTACCCACGTTCTCCGACTTCAGCTGGAAGTCCATGTATCCAGAAACCGATTACCGTCTCACGCCCACCACCAGCGCATAAACATGGAAGCCGATGTTCGGATTGACTTTTGGCTGTATTCCAGGCGCAGCTGCTACTAGCTGCCACATTCACTCAATGGTCCTCTCAAGTTCTTCACATCGAAATTTGAATCCATGGGCATTTGAGGCCCAAATATTCAGAGGACCGAGTCTCTGAGCGATTCGTCAATTAAATTGCTTCTGAGATTGGACCCAGAAGTCCTGCAATACAGGAATCAAACCAACATTACGAGTCAAGCGACGACCGAAGTCTTCCTACCACTGGCACTACGAGGACCCGTCCGCAGCGTTGCGCTCATCGAGATTGGTAGCGCTCGGGGCTTGTGGGGATATCCTTGGCCAACAGAGGATAAAATCCGTACACGAGCAAGGTGATACAAGTTCTGATGGGGGGACGCCTTGCTTTGACCGGACAGGCCTGTTTCCTTGCCCAAAAGTGTCCACGTGCACTAATTCACCATCGCCAGGTGGCAAAGGGCGTAGGATAAGCGCTGGTTCCGCGCTTTTGTTGTTCTTTAAAAGACCCCAGTCTTAGTTAACGTTAATAACAGGTCTCTCGATGAGAATGCTCTGGTAATCGCCTTCATGGGGGTATTTCGAGGATACTGGGGAGTTTCCAAACATCCACTGGTAACATGAGAGAGAACGCAAAGTGATTGATTACCTAGGTATCACGCCAGGCTCGTATCGTCGAGGAAACTTGGTTAGAGTTATTCGTAGTGGTCCAGCTTCCATCTGGCCTAGTTTTGATTGGCATCGCTGTTGTCAGAATACGTCATCTTTCGTTATCATGAGAGATTGGTGTCTTTCGGGCTCTCCCACATGAATTACGTCCGTTAAATGACGGTGGACAGTGCCAATGAACTTGGAGGCACGAGACAATGAGCTCGCACTCTCCGTGCGGTTGAGAGCCCACTCAAGGCTGGACCTCATGTCATTTAGACCAGGGAGAACCAGATTCGGCGAGATCGCTCGGAATGGGTTATTTGCAAGGCTATCGAAGACATCGCCAATGTCTCGGTCTAGGTGACTCGAAGCGACATATTCCGTACGGGTATTGGATCTTGGAAAGGCTCAGGGGATGCAGTGATGGAGAGAGACACAGGTGTCGGCCGTGGCGACGTTGAGGTCATTGATCTCCTAGTCACTGGTGACGATGGCACAGTTGATGCTGGTGACGAGAGGGCGGGGGAGGCTAGCAAATATAGTCAGAGACATGACTTCCCACTGGATTGGAAGTCTCGCCTTTTGTGCTACCCGGGCGGACAGGGACGAAGAGGCTGATGAACGCGCCGACGGAAGGGATGGCAGCCAAGATGTAGAAGACATCTATGGCACCGGCTGCTCGGATTCCTGAGCGTCTAGGTCCTGGATTCATGCTGTTGAAGTTCGAGGAACACTTACAGCAACCCAGATCACACCCGGCGACATGAGATTAAACGTGGTCTGCGGAAACGCTAGATAGAGCATCTTTAGAGACGCGTGATCCGAGGTGCCGGCAAGGATGCCAACGACCGACAGGTGGTAGTAGCATGCGGCCTGAGGAGTCAAAAGTTTTCACGAATTCGCCGAGCATGAAAGGAAAGGAATGCTTTGTTGTAGACGAGGCTGAGTGAAGTGGCGGAAGGCGGACACAAATACCACCATCCCGAGGACGTGACAGACCGGCGCCACGTCAGGCGGCTTCCTTAGAGGAAGTCAGTGGGACGAATTGAGCCATTGCGTGAACCATGAGACTTACGTGATGTACGTATATCAGCTACTTGCCGGTTGAATCGGTGGCTTTGCATCCCTTTTGGCCACGATGAGAGCTGGCTGAACCAAAAGCGTGGGGTTTGATACCGATATCGTCGGATTTGTGGTCGAAGTCGGGAGAATTTGGCGGCAAGAAGGGGGCTCAATGAACCCGAGGGAACAACAGCGATTCCACGGCGGCAGCAGCGACAACTAAAGTTGTGTCGGAACATGCCAACGGTGTGTCGTCGACAGCGTCGGGATCGTGACCGTGGTGTTTACCTACTGGTGCCTGGCTTCAACCTCCAAGCCGGTCAAAATAGACTGACTGTCTGCACTAACAACCTCGGGGCCGTGGGGGTGGGTGCTGCGTTGACAGGAAACCAATGATGCAAGGCGCATGGAGATAATATGATAGTAACGCCTGCAACCGGGCTTCTGAGACTTGCCAATCACGCGCTCTATTGCTCGTTGTGGCCAATTGATAATGAGTTGAGCTGATCAAAAAAGAGAAGTAGAAGAAAGGATACATACAACACCGGGTATTCGCTGGTCGTCACCGACCCAACTACTAATCCAGCCCTCACTGGCTTATCTATGGGAGAGCGGACGGGATCCCGAGTTTTCCAGTGGGTATGGTCGTATGTGATTGCAATTGACATTGGCGGTATTGTTAAAGGGAAAGCCCAGACACTGTCATTCCGAATGAGCCTCAGCCACCGCGGTGTTAGCGCTGCTTTCCCACGGCATGTACGTAACTCAGCTTGAGATTCGAGTAACACTGCCAGCTTTGCAGTAGAGTGCGCAAACCGAAGATGATGACGAAGGCAGCTGCAGGAAAATTGAGTAGAATCGCGGGCATCTGGGATGCAACGCGGACGACGTCAAAATAGAGTCAAACGGAGCAGAAGAACGTGGATCAGATGGCACTTATCCGTACTAGCAAATCACAGCGTGTGGGCGGGAATGATTAAGGCAGGGCGTTGTTGTCATGGATGTGAAGTACATGACTCGCGCGAGAATGCGGTGGACCGAAATCCGCTTTGCGTCGGTCGGCCACCACTTTCTGCATCCCAATTGAGAATTCCCTCTCAGTAGCCATGAAGTCCTCCGGCCCAAGTCACAGACACCTTTATCGCAAATCCCAAAACTAGTGATTGTGATCCGCCACAAGACGGCGTGCAGGGTCATGGGCGTGTCTCCGATCGTGGTCGCCAACATGGCGAAGGCGGAAGTGTTATATACACTACAGTCGTCGCGGCTAGGTTGCCGTGTGCAAGCTTCTTGTGCTTCTCGTTTCCCTTCTACTTCGATGCAAAGCAAGGAAGATTGCCCGTTTCCGGCCTAATAACTACAAAATATTTTTGGCGACGTTTGTCGTCGGCAATCATTGATGCTGCGTGAATTGAGGCTCCAGTTTGGCGAAAGCTTGGAACTCTGGACCGGAGTACTCCCAGATTTCCTTGATGGAATTTTCTTGGTTCATGTTCCTGTGTGTTGTTGGTCTCCCTTGGCGGGTGACGAAATTTTGGAGATGCTTGTGCTCATCACGGTTGGCAGCTAGCCCATTTTTGGCTATCGGGTACAGCTACCGCGATGCGCCTCTTCCGGCATTACATAAGTTAGATTATGTGGGTCAATGTACACAATTCACATTGGTGCACATTGGCCCACTTATGGTACTGTGACGGCGTCGGCTGAGCGGCGGGTCTCCGCCTCACTACTGTGCTCCGAGGATGGAGGATGTATCAGCATCATAGCATCGAACCCCATCGACCTGGGTCATTGCAAAAATGCGTGATGGGGAAAGGGGCGTTGTTAGCTAGGTACTGCCTCAAATGCAGATGCTGGATGTTTGGGGCAATTGCAGGTTGATTCAAAAGCGCAAGCCAATCTTCGCCGTGTAGTCTGATTGTTGCGCGACGGGAAATAGTATCATGACGTGGGCTAGGCCTAAAATCCGTCTGCGCAAGACATATTCGATATTTGAAGCTGTGGCTGACGAGGGAAAGTGACCCGCCTCGGGATGCGAAGGTTCAGGCCGAAGATGCGACATGCCGAAACCCTCCAGCGGTCGAAGCCTGGTGGGGTGAACGGGCGAGGCACGAAAAAGCAGGCCAGGATCAACTTTCGCAGAAGGTCAAAATAATGACGATATGTCGTGGCGACTGAGAAATCGCGTGTTGGCTCGACTCAAAAGCCCGGGCGTTTGTTCCCCAGTGATGGTTCATGCGGGGTAGGGTGGTAGGCAGGCAGGCAGAGTAAGAAGGCAGACATGGCATACAGCCAGTAACACCGACACCTTCCGCTTCAGACACCCCGCGTCAACGCGGCAAGAAGGTCCCCACCGACTGATCTTGGTGCTTCTTTTTCGTGCTTCTCACACTCACCTCTCGCACCACTTCTCTCCAGACTGAATATTAAGGTTGCGTCTCGTCGTCACCCTGGCAGACGGCAAACGGCAAACGGCAGGCCCTCGTCCAAACCCACACCTCCTGCCAGATCGTCTCTTTCTCCCCACCCAAGATGCCTTCCGTCATCAATCCCACCGGTAAGCAAATAATGAACTTCGTTCCTTCTGCACCTGGCTTTCGCCCTGCTTTCCATGTACCGTTCAACGCTGACACAGGCAACCGCTACACAGCCTCCAAGCCGAAGCCGAAGTTCCAACAAACTACCCTTGCGAGCGCTTTCGGCACCTCCACTACCAGCCGCCCCTCTCTGCCCGCGACCAAGCCAATCAAGCCCGCCAACGCCGTCTAGAACCCGGCGAGCGACAGACCCAATACCGAAGCCTCCGCCGACGCAGTCCCCGCCGATGCAGTTTTCCCCGAGATCATGAACGGCCACGCTGGCGTTCACCCCGACCACGGCCTGCTGATCATGTACAAAGTCCGCGATACCGGACCCCGCGACGGCAACAACGAGACGTGGAAGCTAGCGAAGCGCATCGACCCCGTTGTCGTCAGCACATACTGGGACAAGGTCACGGCCAGAACCGGCATGACGCAGCGCGCCTGGCTCTCCCGCGTGCGTTTCAAGTACCGTGTCGAGCTCGCCAAGTTGGAGAACCGAAAGGTCGCTGCCGCCGCCACCAAGAAGCGCAAGCGCCGTATTTCCGAGGAAGACGAGGACAGCGACTACAAGCCGCCGGGCGCTTGATCGACAGCGGGGCACATGTGTTCGCGGATCATCCAGGAGGTCGCTTTTCTGTCGCAAATGATGATGCTCGCAGTGACGAGCAGCGGAACGGACGCCTTTTCTTGGTCGGGTTTTGCGTAGTACTTTAATTTCCACGCGGTTTTGTTGGTTGGTATTTGGGCAAGGCCAGAAGTTGGAAGATGCTCCGCGTCTATGTTGAGACATGCAGTCAGGAGTTCAGTCACACAATCATGTCATCTCCACCCAGAGCAATGAGTTTCTTACGATATCAGAGAACCGTCCATTTTGAGCGGCGTGAGCTCAGCATTCATGTTTGCTTGCATGACGTCAATCAAGGCGACTGTTTGCGAGAGCTGGATAAGCCAAGACTAGCTCCAAGTAATGAGGATATGGGCAAAGCGCTAATAGTAGGATGAAGCATCCTGATAGATGATGACTATGACCTGAACACTATCTGCGAAAAGGTTCCTGAAGCATGCTGCATCGCATCGCAGCCCATGGTGACCATGTATCTCATGCACAAATGGAACAAGGCGCGTCTTTTTGGAAGAAGTGATTGATTATTATGATGAGCCACCAGAGAAGATGGTGAAGGATCCAATAGTCCAGCCGCTACTATCAACATTCTTCCCTGCACCTCCGCTTTCAACCTTTCAGGATGGCCTTCAGCAAGCGCAATAAGCCAAGCACAGCAAAACGCCGTACCCGCAAGCGTACACCCGAACATATCTGGAGATCGAGGGTGGAGCTTAGTGCTCATGCAATCTAGGAAGTCTTGACCATCACTTTAGATCGGATCAACAGATGGTCATGATCGCTTGGAAAGTTAGGAAGCCTGACGGATAGAGCTCATGGTGCAACGGTCAGGTTATTAACTGAAAACAAGGGATTGATTTGACGCGAAAGCCATGGTGCTTCCAGTCATGCGCGTTCGAAAACGCAAACTTCACCTGCAAGTCACACACGGTTGAAGACAGGCTGATGAGGGGCTTCAAGGATGCTGGGAGCTTCACGAGCCAGTTGTGTGTCAGGGACCCAATAGGCGTGAAACCCATCAACAAAATGCAGCTTTAGATGCAAGCGGCTCCTGGTTGAGGTCCGAATGATCTCCAACGTGCAGGTAGTACGCGAAAGGTCTCCAGAGTCTTGGGGCCGGTGAATCGCGTGAGCAATTGATAGTGTTCCTCCAGCTGTTTCTGTTGAGATTTGCGATGTCATCGTTAGATTAGCGGTGGATGATGGCCTGGCAAAGTATCGACATGGTTGTTCACCGGCTTCACCAAGTCTCGTTCGTGGTTGAAGTGCATGTGCTTGGCCTCTGCGTGAATGCTATTGCGATGTATACAAGGCAATAGATCCTGAAGTCCTGAAAATTGGTGTGCACCGGCTTGGCTCCGTGCCGACAACCTCCTGTAAGCGTCCAGCCTCTTCCGTGAGACGATCGGAGAAACAGCAGTGCGCCAAGACGGGGGCCGGACATGATCGAGGCTATGGCAGCCGCCCAAGATGTGGCAAAGGATGTGCGTGTGGTAGGAAATCTCGTCGATAACTTCGTGCTTTAAGATGTTGAGAGTCTGGAAAGTAGTCTGCCGATGAGCCACATAAAAGTTGATTGTGTGTTTCAGAATGGTCGGATGGAAAAAGGAGGGTATTGTGTCCAAGGGAAGATGAAGGATGAGATACGCAGGGCCGCTATATATTTGGGAAGCGGGTGCTGAAGCCAATGCAATTGCCAGTTTGTCTTCTTGATTTTGGCATGCAATAGTTCGCTGGTCCTTTTCATCTTCAATGCGGTTCGATGTGGCGTCCTCATCCATCAATGGAAGCACCAAGCCACCACACTAAGACGGAGCCCGTCAGACTCTGACTCTAAGGAAGCAGCAAGTCCTGTCCACTACAATTATCCACTGCGAGTAGTGGGTCAAGATGGGATAACGGCGGGGTGGTATGTGCTTCGCTCAAAGCTTCACTCTTGTTATCTATTAGAGAGGCTTGTCCTCGATGTAGGGGTCTATTCCACTCTCTCAGGCACAATGCCTTTCACAAGCCTCCTGTCAAACTATGATTTTCTGCTATTAGTCAATTCTCAAGACTGCCAACTTTCTGAACATGATCTTTGTTTTTCTTGCCAAATTTGAATACCCAGGTCGAGATACCTGGCCGATTCTTCGAGAAGAAGGCTTTGCGTTGTCCGACGTCATAGAATCCAGGCATCCCGTCCCTCCCACATTCCAAGGCTTGTTATGGGACTTGCGTTATTCTTGCCAATCACGTTCTCTTTTAAAGTGCTTCTGTGAAGTCTGATTTGTGCTCACTCCGTCCATACGAGAACAGCATTAATTTACTTTTAAGTTGCGCTGGACACCAAAGACGCGTGAAGGAAATCCGAGCCTTTCAATTTGATCTGAAGATCCTTATTCAACCAAGTTTAAATCTCATACCAAGTATGCCGGTAACTCATTCTACTCAGGCCACTGCCAACTTTTTCGAAGGAAAGAACGGCATCCCATTGCAGGATACGATGGTTGACACCCATCTTTCTGAGATCGGCGTGTTGAATTACATCTCAACGAAACCTATAGCAAAGGTTTTCAAGATTCTGGCCTTGGTTTCGTCAGTAATACCTTATAATAGCCCCTTGGCAGCATCGAAGGAACTCCTGCTTATAGCCTTAGCTCAGCTCGTCTCTAAACATTAGAGCCACGTTATTTGCGTTACTTACACCGTGTGCAACCAACCAGCCACCTCAGCTGAAGTTTTAATTTGCCTACCACTTATGGACGTGAAAAATACGACTGATCGGTCATAGTTGTGACAGAAGCTAGCGCATGCACGACGAGTTCTGCTTCATATATCTGCCGAGACTTTTTGGAGGTCGGAAACCATCATGGATGTATATGCTCGTTTACTCCAGGATAACACCTCAACACTAAAAAGTATCCCAGTTATTCTCTCTCAGAAACCAGCCACGAAAACATGTAATCTTGTGCCCGGTTTATCCAAAATTTGGACCGTTGATAAAGGCATCGTCAAAGTCATCAAGCTGGCATCCAATCCGGGAAGTGGTGGGCTCGGAGGATGGTCAGCAGCCTGCTTCATCATCTAGACGACTTTGCCGTAATCCCGGGCCATGGCTTCCGACATGAAGAAACACCGATTCGTACGAGTGAACCGTATTACGAGAGCACTGCTATCGCGTTGTTTCGTGTTAAAGATTATCTGACACCACAGCTTCACTATTATCCGCATCGCTGCATGATGATTACGTTGTACAGCCCCGAACACTTCGTCATTTATACCAATAGGGACGTCAATGCTACAGACCACAGCAACGATGGAGATGATCGTCTTAAAACTGTCTCCTCAAACTCTTAGAAATCTAGACCGTAGATCTATGCCGTTGAGTATCGAAGAAACCATCCAAGTGGCGCTTGGGAGGGTACCTCCCAGATGTTCTGCCAATCTGGCCCGTCCTGATGGTAAATGAATTCCACATAATGCATGTGATGAGAAGGATAGTTTCAAGTCGCCTCCTGCACAGGCTGTCAAACTTAAGCCGATCAATCCAGCCAAGATCCTATCTTGACTGTTGTTGAAGTGGAGCTCCATCTTCACGCATAGTGACAACCCAATCTAGAAGGTTACATGGACGTGGGAGAATAGGCAGGCGGCTTGCTCAAAATCAGGCTGAAATCCAATACGAGAAAATCGTAAGTCCCCCGAACCAAAATCGCAGGGAGCTCGACGTACGCTCGTCGGGCTTAAAACCCCGTCATTTCCTTTCAATGAACTCTAGACCTGAATTTTGTTTCTCATATTTTACTCCTCATATTGAATGAACCTTTGACCAATCTTCAAGATGCAGGCCAAGCTCTCCATATTGTTTCTCACCACCTTCGCCATTGGTGGCCAAGCCCAGTCTTTTGGCTGCGGTACCAAAGAGCCCTCTGCCGAGCACATGGACATGTCGAAGAGGCTTGCCGGGCTGGAGAGGGACAAGACTGCTAGCGGTTTCTCCGGTCTAGATGATGACATCAAAGTACCCACTTACTTCCACGTCGTCGCCGCGTCCGACAAAGTAGCAGATGGGTATCTTACTGTAACAAAATCCCAAGGAGATCTCCATTAACCACCTCTCTTACGATTTGACAGGAAAAGATGTTATCAGATCAGCTGGCAGTCATGAACTCCGACTTTGCTCCTTATCAGGTCTCCTTCGATTTGATCGAGACCACCCGCACCATCAACACCAGCTGGTCCGAATGGGGTGACGCCACTGCCATGAAGCTTGCGCTCCGCAAAGGCGACTACGGTAGTCTCAATGTGTACTTCATGAACTCCATGTTCGGCGCTCTGGGTCTTTGCTTCTTCCCAACAAACATCACCACCGAACCGGAAGCACTCCCTCTGGATGGCTGTGGCATTGTTTCATCTACTGTTCCTGGCGGCGACAACACCGACTACAACCTCGGGAAGACGGCCGTTCACGAAATTGGACATTGGCTCGGTCTGTACCACACCTTTCAGGACGGATGCGACAGTGACGGTGACTTCGTTGATGACACCCCCGCCCAAGCTAGCTTTTCCGAGGGATGCCCCATCGGCCGTGATTCCTGCCCTGATCATCCTGGTATTGATCCCATCCACAACTACATGGATTATTCTGTTGAGTAAGTGATATCAAGAATTCCTGCTCCAATGATCAAAAGCTCATTGCCAACCAGTTCATGTTACGAAGAGTTCACGTTGGGCCAGGCAGCTCGTATGCATAGCTTTTGGAACGAGTATCGCCTTCAGAAATGAGATTTTGGGCGGGCTGGTGCCTTGCACTAATTATTGGGGCATCTTCTGGTTTCTCGATAGGAAAAAGATACTAGGAAACGTCCTGTTTATGGGGTTCAGTAGTACCGTATCGAAGCACTAGCGTATTCGCCGCAGTGCGGTTCACTCAGGTTTACGAGCGGATGTCTAGCCCATCAACGTGAAGTTTTGGTCGCCCAACACGCCTCTCATCCTCGACAATATTGTCTGTCTGGTAGTTCGTCGGGGGTATGGTTTCGTAGGTCCGAGATGAACTCGTAGCTCCGAGATGAACCCACAAACGTACAGAAGCTGCCAATCATATTGCAATTCTAGGAGGTCGAGCTTTGACAACGGCTGCACTGCAGAGTTATGTAATGCCCAAGTAGGTAACATTTCCGATGCGCCAAGGCTGTGAGAATATCCCACCGGCACGATGGGGATTTACTCTGACTGCGTCTTAACCCGTTTTTTAACAGCAGGGGCTACATCACAGTCGGCTTCACACAAATGCCACCTGCCTTATTACTCCAAGGGGCTTGGCATCAACATGAAGTACGACCCAATCGAATTGGCCAACAAGCTGTTCATCATGATAATGAGGCATCCTATGCCAGATCAATGCCCCGGCGTCGGCCAACCAGGTGAAAATCACGGCTTTGCGTAGGAGACTCTGGGTTGGGCAACGCTTCGACGCGTCCGTGATTGCCTCGGAAAGTCTATTAACTTTGCAATTGTAGCAACATCGTCTCGCAGCATGTAATATTTTATTTCTCTCTACTGACTCACGTCTTCAACTACACTATGGGAGCAGGCAACGCGGAGAATGTATGACGCGAGACACGCGCAAGCTTTTGACGACCATAGACGACCATAAGAAATCGAGCACTGGGATATCGTCTTCGATGGCGGCAATCCTGCCTCAGACGCACAAAGTGCTGAAACAGTGTCTTTTGTGGCTCACAGTTAGTGGTACAAGTTTGCGCAGAATGAGCGGAGGTCCGTCTCGGCGGCGGGTGTTGTGAATGTAATATCACATGCACCCGGTTATCTGCTGTTGATTTACGAGTCAAATCGTGCCAAGAAGACTTCTCTCTGGCTCTTCTTGAAACATCTTTCAGCTGTCATCTCAGATGCAACAGCACGGAAGCTCTTGTTCACATGCAGGTTGCGCAGAGTTCGTACCCAGGTCAATCCCATGGACCCTTTTCCATCTGCCCTTCGGAGTAGCAAGCAATGTCTTCTCCCGTTCATCCAGAAGCCTATTAAATCTCGTGAGTAGAAGACTTTCGTGATTCGGTTTGAAATGCACCAGTCTCAAACCGGGGACTGATTCTCGTGACCCGGGGAGAATGATATCAAGCAGGGAACCACTCATCCGACGTTTGCTTCCCGTAGGCTTCTCCTGGTCCATGGATACAATTGCTTGCGACTTGCAAAAATATCTGTGCGCATCTTTCTTCATCGTCTTCCCTGCCGTTTGTTGTCTCTCTTTCGCTGAGTGAGAGACGCCATAGCCATCACATTTCTCCGCCCCGCTCTCGCTTTTCAGCGTTTGCATCTCTGAACACATAAATATGCGACCGCGGTAAACCAAAGTCAGCCTTTCTGGCCATCCATCACATGGTCAGTCCTGACTCTCCGGTCGAGAGTTCGTCGAGAGCATGTGTCTTTCAAACTCTGCGGAGGTCAGTATCACATCATCGTTGGCTCATAGCCTAACCCAAGCTCACCTCACTTGACTAGACCATTTGCCGCCTTCCCATCTCCATCTTCGCCATCGACAATACCGGATCACAGAAGCCAATCCCTTTCTGTGTGCACACAAGATCAGTAATCTTAGCCTTCCTCGCCGAGAATAACATTTCCAGGACGGGCTTGTGCACAAGAGCTGACGGCCGCAGTATTGCCGCCTCGCTCTTTCATCTTTGCAATCTTGACCATGGCCACGCATTGATTGAATACGTCTCAGAATAGTTTATTGCAGTCGTGTTCGAGCTGTTGAAGCTGGTTGAAGACCAAGGCCGCTTTGTCGGCGCCGTTTGGAGATAGGATGTCATGCAGTGGGGACCTGACAACTTTGCGGGCTGGCTCCGTGTTCACTGCCATGTGCGGAATCATTGGGAGCCGCAGATGACGCAGTCGCCGACCCGCGTGCGGCAAACATACCCCGCCCGTCCGGAGAGCCTCTCGCGGCGAGGACAGGCGAGCCGAAGCAACGCATCCAACCAAGATGCCGTTCTTGACGAAATTCTCAAGGAGTCAGACAAATATCGGTTCGTATCAACGTTGCTCTGCAGATCTGTGCCATTCTTTACTGACATTTTGGTGAGGCCGAGAGCAAGGCCTGACCGTGGTATCCGTCGCCGCCATTCGACTTCAACAACGGTATCAAAACCTCCGACGCCAAAGAGGGCCCGTCGAAGCGGCGATTTTGAGAGTAATAGCGAGGCAAAACGATGAGAAGATTCTAAGTGAGATGCACGACGTAGTGTGGGGATACATTTTACTTAGAAACCAGTACACTGAGAGTGGCGTTTCGTCCTGTCACCGCATGGAATTTACGGACAGACATCTAAAGAAAACTTGGCGACTAAGGGTAGTTTTCGAAAACGTACTTTAGCCAAATGTCCTTCTACCTTGTCATATTTCAAAAAACTATTTGTGACTTCTTTCAAGTCAGATAATCAAGGCAAGCAGCCTGACATGCGCGCCGGAAGAGCAACGTCCGGTTTGAGATTTGAGGGCAGCTGCCCCTTATCTCGAAACCGGGGGATTGTGGGATTTATTGCATGCCACGTCTATGTACAAGAGTGCTCTAGGGCTTTCTATGGATGGGTCCTATCTTATTGACTTCGCGTTCTCCGGGAAACATATCTTCGCGTAAGCGGATTGATATCCAGACAGGAAGCATTCTGGACGTTTTGACTAGCGGCTCCCTCCGCAAGTCACAAGTCAGGAACTGACAAGAGCTTCATCTCCAGAAGTGAGATACACACGTCAAGATACTGCCAACTCAAGCCGCTGGGGAGCTTGGGCTTTGGGATGGAGGCATCAATTTTCAAGTTGGTATCTCGACCTCAGGGCTTGCTGACCAGCCTTGGACGCTCCGCTCAAAAGGCATTCATTGATCTAGTTAGAGGTTTCATCAGAAGGATTCCGCAGATGACCAGTCGGCCGCCCAGACCATAATGCAGGCCGAACGCGATGGACATCCCAATGTAGTGGCTTTTCTGATACCAACGTCACAGTCTTACCATTATCTAGGCACTCTAAACGAGCCGCCGCACATAGAGTAATATTCGCGATCTCTGTTCGCTTTACGACTCTTGCTTTGGCGAACCTAACGGCACTTGCAGCCTACTCCATGTAATGAACGACTTGGCCATAATTGCTCAGGTGAACAGTGGCCGGAGCTTTTATCTTTGTTGCCGCCAAGGATAATGTGCTCGAAGACAGGCTGTACTTTGCTGTTGCCCAAGGCTTGGTCATTAGCCTTTCAATGTTCTAATTTAGGTGTGGTGCTCGCTCGCTTCGTAAACTACACAAAACCAGCCGGCGCAGCTTCTAAAACGGGCCGGGACTCCCAAGCTAGTCACATAATAAGAAGTCTTTAACGGTCTTATACCGAGGGCGTCGTGGGAATATACGGCGAGGGTAATGTTCAAAGTATCCTTGTGGTGTCCGTTATAGACCACAGCGAGTTAAAATGATCGATTGTATGCAACGGTAGAGTTCAAGCTATATAATGGGCAATCCAGAGTATCCCACAAAGCGGACATATGCTTCTTGGGAACACTGATCTGATCCCGGCGGCCGGTGACGAACAAGGTGAGGTCTTCGTCATTATTAACTCCACCACGCATCCCAAGTATCGGCAGCGATGAGCTTGATTTGACAGGAATGTAAATAGCACTATGAAATGTTTCAAGAGAATCATCAACTGAGCATTCTGGCTGTGGATATGCCGTCAGCTGATCATAAAGGCGAAGTCGTGCGTGACACAGCCGAGGAGTTGTGAGTCTAAGATGATAGGTCGGCGTCTAATTCGCAAGTGAAACTACATGATTGTTCGCAATCTTCTTCACTTCAAAACCCTTTGTGTCACATTTTGACGCTCGTGGGCGCACCCTTTTGACCGTTATATGACTTTGACGGGGAAATATCGACCGTTATACTATTGTTCCACCATCGCCAAAGCTGCCGCCACCCCCTTGGTCAACAGATGTCGCAGACAGGCTTGTTCTAAGATGATTACTCTTGGCTGTCTCGGCGAAGCATGAAGGGAAGCACAAGCTGAAAAATCTACGTGTGGATTGCAAGTCCGTGATGTGCGATTGATTCTCCTTAGTCCAAGCGGAAAGGTTCCTGGCTGTCTAGAGACTTTCTTTGTCAGAAGGCAGGTATTCGGGTCACTGTTGGGGAAGAAATGGTATTCGACGGAGCGTGGCGCTCTCCGGGCACGCTATTGTCTCCGAGGCGCATTCTCCCACAGGGAGCCAGAGACCTGCACTCGTGACGTGTCTTGTTACCGGAGTTTATGGCCAACGGACAGAAAGGACGGTCGATAATGTAGGGTTAGACTTGATTCTATACGGGACAAGACTCTTGTGGGTCTTTTTCCACTGAGTGGCATGGCAGCATAGCTGTTCGTATTGGCCAGCATTTGGTGAATTGCATATTGGTCGTCCACATGGGAGTAATATGTGTGCAACCCAAGTTCACAGACTCAAGTGAGTCGACAGACTTGACAAATTTGACAGCGCTGAGAGAATCAACGGGCTAGATTGCCTGACTGGAAAACTGGACGATGTTTTCACGACATCCGGAATATTAGGGCCACAAGCGGATTTGACGCTTTGGTGTTACGGCTTTCCGGTGAGACTTGAGTAGAAGGGAAAGGAATAGGAATCTTGAGAAAAGGAGGAGAACAGCGGGTTGGGTGTGACGGCGACGACATGAATGGCTATAAAAACAAGTTTGATGTAGGCGGGAGCAGGATTGGGAGCGAGAGCGGGGAAGGGTGTTGGCTGGTTGAGCCTGGCGGCGGCACCTGATTAGGCGTGATAGCACAGTGCATGAGAATTCGATTGTCTTCTCTGGCTCCTGACCATTTCTTCTCTACAGCCTTCTTCGCGGTGAGTTCGGCATTGGTGATGCGGTTAGTGGCCGACGTCTCAACAGATTTGATAGGTCCAGGGGTGAGGGCTGGCGTGTTCGTTTGGAGAGGCGACACCTTTGGTTAGGCACCGAATGCAGTCTGGTGTTTGAGATTCCGTCTTCAATGTGAAGGAGAGCATCCCCAAGGTTCTGATTGACAAGACCGGCATGATCGGCGCTGTGGGCGTAATGGAAGCTGGCCGAATGGTTGAAAATGATAAGTTTCCCCAGGCTGAGAAACTCATGGTACGTGGCATGTGGAAATCATACTGTTAGATTTCGGTCGGTGCAGACCTGTCGTGGTGAGCTGAACGGCGGCAAAAGCCCACGGGCGGTACGAGAATGCGTTGTGTACGATATTACAGACGGGAAGCCCGGTAATCGTCTTGCTTGCTTTTGGTCTCAAGGTGACAGAGATGGCCAGTTATTGTCAGGTCAGCGGTGGGTGGGAAGGCAAAGGATGAGGGCTTGCTCTTTGCCTAGGCAGTTGAGATAGCACAAGAGATTTTGACTCTCTAGAGGTGGAATCTGGGCGGAGGCCGATGGAAAGCAGGCGCAAGGACTCCGCACAAACAAGCCGTTTCCCCAATGGGATAAAGTAGCCTAGAGGATTGGTAGCCAAGCAGCAAATATGAGCAATCAAATGGGACGTAAGGTTGGCAAAGGGCAAGCCGCATTGGTGGCACGCTTCGGACTCGGCATTAATATAGTTCGTGCTGAAATATACTACCAAGGGGCGTCATGCGTTGGGTCTTTAGCTCCCTGACAATGTTTTCTCAGTGCTCCGCTGAGAATATGCCGACTGCTTTTCGACCAGAAAGCATTCCGCCTCACAATGGAGCCGTATCAAACACGAGGTAAAATATCGGCTCTCATTGGTTCCAATGACTCCTCTGGGTCTCCTTTCATCTGCCAGGTACTCCCGCACGCGTTTTACATTCCCACCTCCGCGCTGCAGCCCAGTATTTTCCTTGCGGTGCCGTTTTCCGCCTCAATCCTTTCTAGGACAGAGGCTGTAGTAGGCTGAAGATTCCGCGACTAGGCATTGCTGGAATCGCTGGTTTTACGAGTCTGCTCCATCTTCATGTATTGTACAAAACTGATGACGAGCTGTCAAGCATCAGCATGGATTGAAAGATGGAACGGCAAAATGCAGCGATGGGGCCACAGACCGAGTCCACAGCATCGGCATGACGCTCAGCAGCCGTGACTGCCTCACGACCAGCCACTTGGATACTCCGCAACCCGGCAAGCACAGCGACGTCCTTAGGACATGGTTGGTTGGAGGTGTTGGGGCCATTCTTGGACAAAGACGATTGTCGGAAGCCGTTCATGTATGGTTCGTCCGACGACGATCCGCATGTCGTTGCCTCGTCGGTGGCTTGGAACCTGTGCATTGAAAAGAGCACTTCCGGCTTGGGAGTTTGCAGGCCAGGGTTACTGGGGGCCGGGTGTCTGCCATCGTTGACAGGATGTGGAAAGTTGACGGGACTTGGTGGTTTGGGTATGAAATGATTGGCCTGTGTGGAGGATTCGATTTGACTGTAGGCGCTGGCAAACTCGTCCTCGTATGGACGGTGTGGCTGTTGGTCGCGGAGTGTCTCTTGTTCCGCGTTGGAGTTGAAGAGGTGATGAATGCCTTGGCCTGCGTCGGACTTACAGAGGTGATGAAAGCCTCGATTGGGTTGAGCCATGTTCGCATGAACGATGTGTGCGTGTAACGAGACTGATGGGCTGAATATCGACAAGGCTGATGGTGATGGTGTTTGGGACCGATTGTGGACGACTTTGGGGTTGTTGACGCATCGTCATTGTGTTTGCCTGGGAATGAGCATTTGTTGCACTTGTTCTTGCCTCCTGTCCAGACATCGACCGCGCCTTCCGACAGCGCCTTGGAAATGGAGCCTGCAATTGAAGAAACACCAGGAAGGTAGGAAGGTAGCTTGGCGACACTCAAGTCTGGACCTGCACCAGTTCGCACTGGTGAACTGAGGCCGATTTCCAAGGCGCATTTGGATCCGGAAGCAATTGTCATGAGACTGCCCTTCTAGAGTGGCCGGACTCGCACGGGAGGTTGAGATTTTGGAGCAAACATTCCCCACTGCGAATGGAACGTTGCTGGTTGAGTTGGCCAGAAAGCTGACGGTTTTATCACAGCAGGTTTTGTTGATTGCCTCAGCTCTTATCAGCTGAGTGACAACTCAGTTGGTTGGCGATGAAGGGGGGACGATGGGGGGCGCACTGGCTGAACTTCATCCTTGTGTTGAATCTGCAGGACATCCCCGAGATCGGAGCAAAAGGGAAGGAAGGAACCAGACCAACCGACGTTCAAATTGACGGAAGGATCAGATGCTGTGGTTATCCCCCCCAAAGAGACAACCACAACCGAGGCCGGACACCTACTCCTTCCTTCCCTGATCGCACCTGCCTGGAAGAACTCAAGAAGGCAAGCAACCCGTTCCTTCAGAGATTGCCACAATAGCGCTTCCAATAGTTTCCATTTTTGGGATTTTCCCTCTTTCCTTATGGTCGTCGACCATCGACCATCGACCTTCTCAAGTTTTGCGACTCCATCACCCGCGATTGCATCAGTTCGCGACTTCACCCCTTCAACTGCATCCCACGTCCCGAATCACAATTGAAAACGCCGTCTCGATATCACTGAATCAATTGCATCTTCGTTATGTCGATAAGTCTGTCCCAGAACGATGGGTGGACGCTCACAGCCCCATATCGCGGACCGCGACAACGAAATGTTCCTGCCCAGCCACCCTCGACAATCACCCAGCTGAGCAACCCAACGGTTGAATTGATCGCTCTGATCGACCGGCTGAGCGCAGCGACAGATATTCCACAAAATCAGAGAGATCAGTTCGCCATTTTGGATCTGTGGGATGCATTGCGGTCTGCACACTGGACTGCTGTCCGCATGCGCGAATGCAGTGCTGCCGAAGTTCCATGGCCCACCTTTGTGACCCGTTCATTTGGGGATCGCACCGATGAAGTCCTGAAGTTGATATACCATCAACCGTACGAAGAGATGGCTCGGAGAGATTGGAAAGCACTCGTGCGCTGTTATCGTGTCCAACGCTCCCTTGGACTCAGCCCGCCCGCAGTCTTTCTGCATCTCGGTCGCCAGATTGCAACGTCTGCGAGCTCCCTCAAGGTCTTGTGCAGACTTCTGGACAACCCATCCCGACCCAACTATCAAGCAAGCGACGTCATGGATACTCTGAAGAAGGTCATGGCTACCAAGAAACTCGACGACTCCGAGCCCGCCGAGCTGGACCACGCATCACTAATTGCCGCAAGTAGAGGTAAGTTAAGTTCAGGCGCATGATCGCAAAGACTAACGCTTTGGATGCAGAGCTTCGCAGAATTACACAGGCCAATCGTGCGACCGAAGACAACGTCAATCAAGTGGCGACCAAGCTGAAAAAGCTGGCTATTCATGGTTCTACTTCCACGGCCCAACCAGAAGACCATGTCAGCCAAGTGGCTTCAGTGATGAACAGTCTCGACCTTCATGGACCTACTTCCCAAACCCAGCCAGAAGACGACCAAAGGCACGCCTAGGATTACAAGGTCGGAGGAAGACAGGGTTGAAATGGGCACGGGACTCATGCCCGACTTTCGACTTTGGAGTATGAAGCGCCGATGGTTCTGTTGCTCAGCGGCACAAGAAAACGCCAGTCGTTTCAGTACAGGCAAGTACCCCTAATGGCAAAGGGCTGGCACGGCTGGACTTGGGGTCATAGTCGGGGGTGAAGTGTTAATATCGAATTCCAATTCTTCTGGCTCAGCTCATTAAGTGGCAGCTTCGGGTTTAGCTGAGTATCGGCCCCAAATTCGAAAGACTTGCGTCGCCAAGATCCCAGATGCACAGTGCCAAAATTTGTGAAGTGCGCAGCTGATTCAGTGGAGACGACTCCAAAACAGAAGTATGCACCACAATCAAAGGCAAAGCAGTAAGTCATGTGAAGCAGAGAGGCGTGTCGCTTTATCGTTCGTCGGCGTTGCATCCAGCGAGCGACTCAAGTTGGATCAATGATCAAGCTGGGCCACAGGACAATAATTGGCGCCGGCGGCTGCATCGTGTGCGACCGACTTGATGTCGCACGGTTCCAAGCTGTCGGGCCGGTTGGTCACGCAGACACCATGTTCGTGGCATAGGGGACGTGATATTCAGTGTCGTACCAGTACGAGCGAAGACTCGACGAGGTAAAATGACGGTTGGCAGAACCACTGAGAATCCTTCACCACAGAATGCACTGACAAGGCGCTGCCCCCACCAGAAACATGTGCCCCTTCGCGCCTGTGATGATCCCATTATCCGAGTCTCCATCCCGTTTCAACGCTCGATCTTCA
Source organism: Colletotrichum sp. SAR 10_66 (assembly GCA_028639655.1). Taxonomy (NCBI): domain Eukaryota; kingdom Fungi; phylum Ascomycota; class Sordariomycetes; order Glomerellales; family Glomerellaceae; genus Colletotrichum; species Colletotrichum sp. SAR 10_66. Next base: position 53,603 of record JAQIUS010000260.1, read on the forward strand.
TACCCGTTGCTTTGCCGCGTTGCATGGGTCGGGCCGATCTCCACTGTTAAGCCGTCAGACAAAGCACGTACGGAGGGCCGACGCAGCCCCGCAGTTCGGGGAGGAGACTTGTGGGGTGACCCCGACCTTCTCTTCTTCCAGGTTCTCCACTGGGACGCCGTCACGGGGTCGCTCAGCAGTCCAACTGCATTCAGCCCGGGCTTTCGCGAAGCCGTTGGAGGCTGGACCTAAGGCAGCGATCGCTGTGTAGAATGTACTCCCACCACCCGTCGAGGCGCTGCGAGCACCGCGTGCATGTTCTTCCTTCCGGGTTATCGGGTTTTCGCACCGGTGTCGTCGATGCCGTCGAGGCAGCAGCCGGCGCGCGCCATGCGTCGTCGGACGCGGAGTAGACGGGCACGGGAGGGCGTGAGGGTGTCATTTGCCAGCACGCAATGATACCGTGTCTCTGTGGCACGGAACGGGGAGGAGAGAGAAAAGAGAGGAGAGGATTCTTGGACGGGGAATCTCCAACTTCTAAGCGCTGCGATGCGTGGGAATGTTGGTTCAAGTACTTTGCCGGGTCTCTCAACCCATCTTTGATTCGCCTTGCGCCAATTGGACCGCCTGCACGCCGATGATAGGATTCAGGGCGCGTTCCAGGTTAACGTCGAGGAGCTGCGAATGGCCGTCATGTTTGCAGGACATGCTGCAGAATCGTTAACCGGTGAGAGGAAAAGTGTCAATATGTGCATGCTCCCGATGCGGCCGTTAAGATGCGGCTTTGCTTCCTCGAAAGAGGCGGCTGTTGCTGATGGCAGCCAGTGGTGACAGGGGCTGTTATTGGCAGAGTGTCTGGTGTTGCATTGTGTTGGCGTTGGAGATGGAGATGGCTCAAAAGGGGAAACGCGAAAAATGGGTCTTGCCTCCCTCCCGTGTTCTCTTTCGTCATGCACCCCCCATCGACAAACAGCCTGCTGTCGACTTGTTGATACTTCGGATCACATGAGCGACAGATGCAACGAACGCAGTCACCCAGTCCATCTCTTGAAGTGCGAATCAACAAGCGCCGTTCTTTCTCTGATCATAAGGCTGCCTGGCGTGGATCCTCCGATGCGATTCATTCAACCCCGTTCTTGCACTACGATCACCCATGAGCTCTCGCTAATAGAGGTAGGTCGTTAGTTGCCTTTGCCGTGTGTCGGGTGCTGTTGTCTCGGCTCCTCCTAACGTCCTCACTAAAAATCGGGAGGTACCCACTAAACGCACTGGGTTCCCGCTGCTGGACACTGGCCTGTCCTCCCTTGGCTGACGCGAGTATCCCACCCAGCGTTAAAAGTCTAACAGTAGCGTAATATAATTGCGAGCAATAGAATTAAAGTTGTAGTTAGCATGAGGGAGAGGACATTAAAGCATAGCATTAAAGTTGCGTTAGCCGACCTAAGTGGTGTTGTCGAAGTGACGGTCGCAGGCTGTGTGCGTACCCGTTCGGCTCAGCGTTGTCCTGATGACAACAGTTGCGCAGACCAGCTGCCGAGTTGAAAAAGTGACGATTTCCTCTTAGCAACTGCTGCGCCCTCAGTCAACATCTCTCCGCCTTATGCATACATAAAAGACTAATAGTGCGTCTAACCCTTAGTAATTATGGTGGTAATGATAAAAGCTGCACTAGTTGTAATGAGACCTGTGGGGATGGAAACATTTGTAGTTATTGAATTAATGCATGGCATACTATAATGACGACGGCTCTGAGCGATTTGTAAATCATGGTGTTATCTACGATCATACGCTATTGTGGAGATGTATTAATACTAACCTGCTTAATGCTTTGTAGGTAATAGATAAAGCAGAAGACTTTGCTTGCTTATTCTTCCTTAGTAGTAACTGAGGTAATAGAGGGCTAGGAGATCTTAATATCCTATTTAATACTATAAGACGCTAGAAACCTCTTTATGTGGGTTAAAGCTAATTAACACACATGTAGTAACGCTAGATACTGTTTTTATCTAATTATAAAATCTATTTTCTTGAAATTTAGATTAAAACTAGATAATATAAGAGATATATCTTTTTAGTATCTTATAGCATTAAATAGGATACTTTTACTTAATACTAGAAACTAAGCTTAGTAATACTAATATTAAGGAGCATTAAAAGAGAACTATATATATAATATTATTATAGCTGAATATCTCTCTTATAAGGCTTATATATAATTTTAGGTTATTTAGTTTGCTAATTACTATTAATAAGACTTATACTATTCCTAATAAGCTATTAAGGGGGTTTTCCCTCACCTTAACATAAGGTTAGGGCTAGAATAGACTTATAGTTTTTAATACCTAAAAAGTGTCCTATAGAATACTTCTTACCTACTTACTTAGTAAATATAAGTAAAAAAGTATTATTTATCTAAAGTCGCTAAAAAAGAAGCTACTTCAGATTAAAGTAGAGTAATAAGGTTAAGTGTCCTATAGGACACTTTTATATTTTTTAGTATAAATATCCTATAGGACACTTTAATATTTTTTAGTATAAGTATCCTATAGGACATTTTAATAATTTTAGTATAAATATCTTATAGGACACTTTAATATTTTTTAATATAAGTGTCCTATAGGACACTTTAATATTTTTAGTATAAATATCCTATAGAACACTTTAATATTTTTTAGTATAAATGTTTTATAGGACACTTTCATTTAGTATATTAACTAAAAGACTATAAAGAAACTAAATAGCCTTATATTATATATAATTAAGACTATATATTATATTTAAATTAATTTATACTAAATAGGATATATATTTTATTCTATTAATATATATATACTATAAATATTAAACTTAATAGATATAGAAATATTCTAAGTATTTATAAATACTTATAGATATAAAAGCTTTAAGGTCTTTTAGTAATTTATAGCCTAAAGCTTTCCCCTTTAGTATTTATATAATAGAGAGATATTTTATACTTAATAAGTTAAACCTCTAGAGGTTACTCACTTATATATAGATTATTAAGCAGAAAATTAGCTCTTAAAGCTTAAACCCCTAAAGGTTACTTATTAATATCTAGATTATAAAGTAGAAAATTAGTATTAAAATAGTAACCCCTAAAGGTTACTTATTTATATATAGATTATTAAGTAGAAGATTAGCTTTTAAAGCTTAAACCCCTAAAGGTTACCTACTAATATCTAAATTATAGAGTAGAAAATTAGTATAGAAATAGTAACCTCTAAAGGTTACTTATTAATATTTAGATTATAGAGTAGAAAATTAGTATTAAAATAGTAACCCCTAAGGGTTACTTACTTATATTTAGATTTTAGAGTTAAAAATTAGTGTTAAAATAGTAACCTTTAGGGGTTACTTACTTATATTTAGATTTTAGAGTTAAAAATTAATATAGAAATAATAACCCTTAGGGGTTACTTACTAATATTTAGATTATAGAGTAGAAAATTAGTATAGAAATAATAACCCTTAAGAGTTACTTATTTATATATAGATTATTAAGTAGAAAATTAGCTCTTAAAGCTTAAACCTCTAGAAGTTACTTATTTATATTTAGATTTTAGAGTTAAAAATTAATATTAAAATAGTAACCCTTAAAAGTTATTTACTTATATTTAGATTTTAAAATTAAAAATTAATATAGAAATAGTAACCCCTAAGAGTTACTTACTAATATTTAGATTATAGAGTAGAAAATTAATATAGAAATAATAACCCCTAGAGGTTACTCACTTATATATAGATTATTAAGTAGAAGATTAGCTTTTAAAGCTTAAACCCCTAGAAGTTACTTACTTATATTTAGATTTTAGAGTTAAAAATTAGTATTAAAATAGCAACCCCTAAAGGTTACTTATTTATATCTAGATTTTAGAGTTAAAAATTAATATTAAAATAGTAACCTCTAGGGGTTACTTACTTATATTTAGATTTTAGAGTTAAAAATTAGTATAAAAATAATAACCTCTAGGGGTTACTTATTAATATTTAGATTATAAAATAGAAAATTAATATAGAAATAATAACCCCTAAAGGTTACCTATTAATATCTAAATTATAAAATTAAAAATTAATATTAAAATAATAACCTCTAGGGGTTACTTACTTATATATAAATCATTAAGCAGAAGATTAACTCTTAAAGCTTAAACCCCTAAAGGTTACTCACTTATATCTAAATTATAAAGTAAAAAATTAGTATAGAAATAATAACCTTTAGAGGTTACTTATTAATATCTAAATTATAGAGTAGAAAATTAATATTAAAATAGTAACCCTTAGGGGTTACTTACTTATATCTAAATTTTAGAGTTAAAAATTAATATAGAAATAGTAACCCCTAGAGGTTACTTACTAATATTTAGATTATAAAATAGAAAATTAATATAGAAATAGTAACCCCTAGAGGTTACTTACTAATATATAGATTATTAAGCAGAAGATTAGCTCTTAAAGCTTAAACCTCTAAAGGTTACCTACTAATATCTAGATTATAAAATAGAAAATTAGTATAGAAATAGTAATCCCTAAGGGTTACTTACTAATATTTAGATTATAGAGTTAAAAACTAATATAAAAATAGTAACCCTAAAGGGTTACTTACTCTTATATAAATTATTAAGTAAAAGATTAGCTCTTAAAGTTTAAACCCCTAAGGGTTATTTAAAAATACTAAAATATATAGAATAATATATAGAGATCTACCTTTTTAAAACTTTAGGTATTACTTATAAATATTTAAATAAAGTAGTTATAAGTAAGGTTTATTTACTATATTTAACTCTTTAGGCTACTCTTTTAATACCTCTAGTAATAAGAAGCTAGTAATATACTTATAGTAGAATACTTTACTAAAATAGAGCAGATAATAATATTTCTCTTTACTCTATTTATTTCTATTATCTTATTAATTCCTTCTAAAAGCGTTAAGTAAATCTATAATCTAGCTATTTATTTTTAGATCTTTAGTCTATTTATATTCTACTTAAGGTGAGTAAGGCTTCCTTTATATATAGTAGCTTTTAAGGCTTATTACCCTTTAGCTATTAGCTATCCTTAAGGATATCTTTATAATATATATCTACTAAATCCTTATTAAGTACCTCTACTCTAGAGAATATTATAACCTACTCTAAAGTATATACTAAAGCCTATTAGCTATCTCCTACTCTATAGGTGAATATATTAAAGCCCCTATAAAGCTTATATATATAGCTAAAGTCTTATATATCCTCTACCTCCTCTATACTAAGTCTATAAAGCTTACTATAAGCTTAAACTAAATATATTAAATATAAATAATTAATATTTATCTCTCTACTCCCCCTAATATAAAAAGCTTTTATAAATATATCCTTTATAACCTTCTTACCTCTAATACTACTTTATTACTTAGTTACTAGCTATAGTTTAATATATTAAACTATAGCTCTAAGCTATTCCTCTTTACTTAAATATTTAATAAAGAAGTAGCTAATTCTAGTAAGAAGCCTATCTTAGAAGAATATTTCTCTTAAATTACTATAAAGCTCTATAAGGTTATATTAATATACCTTATTTTAATACCTTATAGCTCTAACTTACCTCTATACTTATAGCTATTATATTATTCCCTAAGCTTTAGAGGGCTACCTAAAGGGTCTTCTTTATTAGGGAAGCTATTAGAGAAAGTAAAGTTATAATGTTCTATAAACTAATAGGTATTAAGGCTGTTTATATACTAAATAAAGTAGATATTATTAGTTATCTAAAGGAGTCCCCTTATTACTATTAGTACTTATTATCCTATCTCTATTATTAAAAGAGGAAAAAGGGCTACTAGCTTATTAGATCTTATACTATATAGAGTTAATTAGCTAATAGTTTTAAGGAGCTATATCTATAATCTATAGAGGAGGTTTAGGTCTTACTTTCTTATAATATCCTCTACTAGGAAGTACTCTTAGAGGAGGCTAGAGGTAGCTATATTACTACTCTATCTAAAGCTATATAATTTATTATTAGTAAGTAGCTACTATATCTAATAGAGAGGTTAATTTTATTTTTAGGAGTAGTAGCTAGAAACTCCTTAGTTAGAGGTTAGAGGTCTAAAGTAGGAGGTTAGTAGTAAGAGGTTAGCAGTAAGAAGTTAGTAGTTAGTAGTTAGGTGAGAAAGGTGCTATAATATAATAATAAAGAAAGAAGTTAGCCCTCTTTATAGAGATATTATAATATCTACCTCCTTATAAGGGAAAGCATAATACCCCTATAGCTTTAGATAAAAGTAGTAAATTATACTACTTACTTCTATTAATATATTAATATAAACGCCTTATACTATAAGGCCTAATTAGCTAAGTTAATAGTATCTTAGCCTTATATAACCTATTAGCTAATATAGTAAATATTATATTAATACTATATTTAATAACCTATACTAATACTTACCTCTTATATCTTATAACTTATAACTTATAACTTATAACCTCTATCTTCTATCTTCTAACTTCTAACCTCTAACCTTAATAGCTACTTAGCCTAAGCTAGCTATACTAGCTAAGCTAGCTATAAAGAGAGTAATAAAATATAACCTTAAGAGGATTATAGAGGATATTCACCCTTTATTATTCTTTAAAATCTACCTCATACTTTATAACCTTCTTTACTCCTTAACTTATTAATACCTAAGCGCTATTAACACCTATATAAGCCTTACTATCCTTAATAATAAGGAGAATAGAAGCTAAGTTACTTATTAAGTATATATACCTTAAGCTATATATGCTAAGAATATCTCTAGAAACTAAGCTACTTACTTACTACACTAGAGATACCTTAATAAGTATTAGTTAGTATATAGCTACTAAGACCTCTCTCCCCCTTCTAATAATATAGTATTAATCCTAACTATAAATAAATAAGCTAGCTTAGAGAGCTATTATTCTAGCTATTACTTTTTTCTGCTAGACTAAGTACTATATCTATATAAAAACTATAAGCTGCTTATATAAAAGAGTATATAGGTCCTCCCTAGATATAACCCTCTAATTAAAGCCTTACTAATAATACTTATAGCATTTTAACTAGCTCTAACGCTAAGTTTAGATAGCTTTTAAGCTAAATAAGAAAAATATCACGCTAATAGATATATAGAAGCTTATTAACTGCTACACTAACATCTTTAAATAACTAATTAAACTATAGTATATTAGCAATAGATATATAATATAGTTTAGCTAGCTAATATATTAAGAGGATAAGAAGGATAAGAAGATATAGTAGGAAGCCCTCCCCCCCCTATAAGATTAAGAGGGTTTTCCCTCACCCTAATATAAAGTTAAAGCTAGAATAGACTTATAGTTTTTAATACCTAAAAAGTATCCTATAGGATACTTCTTACCTACTTACTTAGTAAATATAAGTAAAAAAGTATTATTTATTTAAAGTTACTAAAAAAGAGGCTACTTTAGATTAAAATAAAATAGTAAGGTTAAGTATCCTATAGGACACTTTTATATTTTTTACTATAAGTATCCTATAGGACATTTTAATACTTTTAGTATAAATATCCTATAGAACACTTTAATATTTTTTAATATAAGTGTCCTATAGGACACTTTAATATTTTTTAGTATAAGTATCCTATAGGATACTTTAATATTTTTTAGTATAAATATCCTATAGGACACTTTAATATTTTTTAGTATAAATATCTTATAGGATACTTTAATATTTTTAGTATAAATATTCTATAAGATACTTTTATTTAGTATATTAACTAAAAGATTATAAAGAAACTAAATAGCTTTATATTATATATAATTAAGACTATATATTATATTTAAATTAATTTATACTAAGTAGGATATATATTTTATTCCACTAATATATATATACTATAAATATTAAACTTAATAGATATAGAAATATTCTAGGTATTTATAAATACCTATAGATATAAAGGCTTTAAGGTCCTTAAGCAATCTATAGCCTAAAGCTTTCCCCTTTAGTATTTATATAATAGAGAGATATTTTATACCTAATAAGTTAAACCCCTAAAGGTTACTTACCTATATATAAATTATTAAGCAAAAGATTAGCTTTTAAAGTTTAAACCCCTAGAGGTTCCTTACTTATATCTAGATTATAGAATAGAAAATTAGTATAGAAATAGCAACCCCTAAGGGTTACTTACTCCTATATAGATTATTAAGCAAAAGATTAGCTCTTAAAGTTGAAACCTTTAGGGGTTCCTTATTTATATCTAGATTATAGAGTAGAAAATTAATATAGAAATAATAACCCCTAAGGGTTACTTACTTATATCTAGATTTTAAAGTTAAAAATTAATATAAAAATAGTAACCCCTAGGGGTTACTTACTCCTATATAGATTATTAAGCAAAAAATCAACTCCTAAAGCTTAAACCTCTAGAGGTTACTTACTAATATCTAGATTATAAAGTTAAAAATTAGTATTAAAATAGTAACCCCTAAAAGTTACTCACTAATATCTAAATTATAAAGTTAAAAATTAATATAGAAATAATAACCTCTAAAAGTTACCTATTAATATCTAAATTATAAAATTAAAAATTAGTATAGAAATAGTAACCCCTAGAGGTTACTCACTTATATATAGATTATTAAGTAAAAGATTAGCTCTTAAAATTTAAACCCCTAAAAGTTCCTCACTTATATCTAAATTATAGAGTAGAAAATTAATATAGAAATAATAACCCTTAAGAGTTACTTACTCTTATATAGATTATTAAGTAAAAAATTAGCTCTTAAAACTTAAACCTCTAGAGGTTACCTACTAATATTTAGATTATAGAGTTAAAAATTAGTATTAAAATAGTAACCCCTAGAGGTTACCTACTAATATCTAAATTATAAAGTTAAAAATCAGTATAAAAATAGTAACCCCTAAAGGTTACTTACTAATATTTAGATTATAAAGTTAAAAATTAGTATAAAAATAGCAACCCTTAGAAGTTACTTATTAATATTTAGATTATAGAGTTAAAAATTAATATAGAAATAGTAACCTCTAGAGGTTACTTACTTATATATAGATTATTAAGTAAAAGATTAGCTCTTAAAGTTTAAACCTCTAGAAGTTCCTCACTTATATCTAAATTATAGAGTAGAAAATTAATATAAAAATAGTAACCCCTAAAGGTTACTCACTCCTATATAGATTATTAAGCAAAAAATCAGCTTTTAAAGCTTAAACCTCTAAGAATTACCTATTAGTATTTAGATTATAGAGTTAAAAATTAATATTAAAATAGTAACCCCTAAAGGTTACCTATTAATATCTAGATTATAGAGTTAAAAATTAGTATAGAAATAGTAACCTTTAAGGGTTACTCACTAATATCTAGATTATAGAGTTAAAAATCAGTATAAAAATAGTAACCCCTAAGAGTTACTTATTAATATTTAAATTATAGAGTTAAAAATTAATATAGAAATAGTAACCCCTAAAGGTTACTTACTTATATATAGATTATTAAGCAAAAAATTAGCTCTTAAAGTTTAAACCTCTAGAGGTTCCTCACTTATATTTAGATTATAGAGTAGAAAATTAGTATAGAAATAGCAACCCCTAAGGGTTACTTACTTATATTTAGATTTTAAAATTAAAAATTAGTATAGAAATAGTAACCCTTAAGGGTTACTTACTCCTATATAAATTATTAAGTAAAAGATTAGCTTTTAAAGCTTAAACCCCTAAGAGTTATTTAAAGATATTAAAATATATAGAATAGTATATAGAGATCTACCTTTCTAAAACTTTAAGTATTACTTATAAATATTTAAATAAAATAGTTATAAATAAAGTTTATTTACTATATTTAACTCTTTAAGCTACCCCTTAAGTATTTTTAGTAATAAGGAGCTAATAATATACTTATAATAGAATACCTTATTAAAATAAAGTAAATAATAATATTTCTCTTTACTCTACTTACTTCTATTATCTTATTAATCCCTTCTAAAAGTATTAAGTAAGTCTATAATCTAGCTACTTATTTCTAGATCTTTAACTTATTTATATTCTACTTAAAGTGAGTAAAGCTTCCTTTATATATAGTAGCCTTTAAAGCTTATTACTTTTTAGTTATTAGCTATCCTTAAGGATACCTTTATAATATATATCTGCTAAATCCTTACTAAATACCCCTACTCTAGAGAATATTATAACTCACTCTAAGGTATATATTAAAGCTTATTAGCTATTTCCTACTCTATAAGTAAATATATTAAAACCCCTATAAAGCTTATATATATAGCTAAAATCCTATATATCCTCTGCTTCCTCTATACTAAGTCTATAAAGCTAGCTATAAGCTTAAACTAAATATATTAAATATAAATAACTAATATTTACCTCTCTAGTCCCCTTAGTATAAAAGGCTTTTATAAATATATCCTTTATAACCTTTTTACCTCTAATGCTACCTTATTAGTTAGTTACTAGCTATAGTTTAATATATTAGACTATAGCTTTAAGCTATTCCTCCTCACTTAAATACTTAATAAAAAAGCAGCTAATTTTAATAAGAAGCCTATCCTAAAAGAATATTTCTCTTAAATCGCTATAAAGCTCTATAAAGTTATATTAATATACCTTATCTTAATACCTTATAGCTCTAACTTACCTCTATACTTATAGCTATTATATTATTCTTTAAGCCCTAAAGGACTACCTAAAAGGTCTTCTTCTTTAGTAAAGCTATTAGAGAAAGTAGAGTTATAATATTCTATAAACTAATAAGTATTAAAGCTATTTATATACTAAATAAAGCAGATATTATTAGTTATCTAAAGAAGTCCCTTTATTACTACTAGCACCTATTATTCTATCTCTATTATTAAAAGAAGAAAAAAGGCTACTAGCCTATTAGATCTTATACTATATAAAGTTAATTAGCTAATAGTCTTAAAGAGCTATATCTATAATCTATAGAGGAGGTCTAAGTCTTATTTTCTTATAATATCTTCTATTAAGAAGTACTTCTAAAAAAAGCTAAAAATAACTATATTACTACTTTATATAAAGCTATATAATCTATTATTAATAAGTAGCTATTATATTTAGTAGAAAAATTAATCTTACTTTTAAGGGTAGTAACTAAAAACTCCTTAGTTAAAGGTTAGAGGTTTAAAGTAGGAGGTTAGTAATAAGAGGTTAGTAATAAGAAGTTAGCAATTAGAAGTAAGAAAGGTGCTATAATATAATAATAAAGAAAGAAGTTAGCCCCCTTTATAAAAATACTATAATATCTACCTCCTTATAAGGGAAAGTATAGCACCCCTATAGCTTTAGATAAAAGTAGTAAATTATACTACCTACTTCTATTAATATATTAATATAAACACCTTACACTATAAAGCTAAATCACTTAGGTTAATAATATCCTAACCTTATATAACCTATTAGCTAATATAATAAATACTATACTAGCGTTATATTTAATAACTTATACTAACACCTACCTCCTATATCTTATAACTTATAACTTATAACCTCTATCCTCTAACCTCTAACCTTTAGCCTTAATAGCTACCTAGCTTAAACTAGCTATATTAGCTAAGCTAGCTATAAAGAGAGTAATAAGATATAACTTTAAGAGGATTATAGAGGATATTTACTCTTTATTATTCTTTAAAATCTACCTTACACTTTATAACCTTCTCTACTCCTCAACTTACTAATACTTAGGCGCTATTAGCACCTTTATAAGCTTTACTATCCCTAATAATAAGGAGAATAAAAACTAAGTTACCTATTAGGTATATACACCTTAAGCTATACATACTAAGAATAACTCTAGAGGTTAAGCTATTTACTTACTACACTAAAGATACCTTAATAAATATCAGTTAGTATATAGCTACTAAAACCTCTCTCCTCCTTCTAATAATATAATTCTAATAATAACTATAGATAAATAAACTAGCTTAAAGAGCTATCATTCTAGCTATTGCTTTTTTCTACTAGGCTAAATACTATATCTATATAAAAACTATAAGCTACCTATATAAAGAAGTATATAGATCCTCTCTAAATATAACTATCTACTTAAAGCCTTACTAAATAGTACTTATAGCATTTTAACTAGCTCTAACACTAAGTTTAGATAGCTCTAAAGCTAAATAAGAATGCTATTACGCTAATAGATATATAAAAGCTTATTAACTACTACACTAACATCTTTAAACAACTAATTAAACTATAGTATATTAGCAATAGGTATATAATATAGTTTAGCTAACTAATATATTAAGAGGATAAAAAGGATAAAAAGATATAATAGGAGGCCCTCCCCCCCCCCTATAAGATAGTATATTCTAATAAGAGGTAGAAAGCTTAACTATTAATATAGAAGGTAGATATAAATAAAGTTATATACCTATTTAATTAAGCTAATATCTCTAACCTATTTATATTTATTATACTTAAGCAAAAGGTAAGTAGTGTAGCTGCACCTTAGCAGTAGGTTAAGACTAATATTTAGCTAGGCTAAAAGCAGCAGTCCCTCTTTAGAGAATAGCAGGTAAAAGCAGTATAATACCTCTTTATAATAATAAGCCTACCCTTATCTATTATCTAGCTATAAGGAGAGGAAACTAATAGCTAGCTACTTAATCTTACTTATATAAAGAACCTTAAAATAACATTCTATAATAGGCTCCTTAACTACTACTAGCTAGAGAACTAGCTTATAGTTTTTATATCTTATGAGGATATTAAATAGATATTAGTATATATAGTATAAAATAGGGGGGCTATAGATTAAGTAGGAGGGGTATAATACTTCTAATAGTAGGTAGATTATAATAGGTCTACTATAAAGCTTATTAATAACTAATACTACCTCTAAGCGATATAGGAGTATACCTATAAGTTATAAGTACTTAATATTAATAAGTAGTAGCTTTATAATATCTATAATTAAGGTAGGCCTCACCCCTTATATCTATTAGAGTCTTATAAAGCTTAAGTAAACTAACTAGTATAGATATAATCCTAAATAAGATAGCTATTTAACTAAAGTTTAATAAGCTTAAAGGCTAGCTAGCTGATAGCTAAGGCTAGATATAGTATTAGCTCTCTAAGCTTCTCCCTATTAATATTAATAGTATAGAGATTAGTATTAAGATAGTTATTAATATCTTAAAAGCTAATAAGAAGGATCTTAAGCTACTAGTAGGAAAGTAAATAATAGCCCTCCTATATAATAAGAGGTAGAAGCTAAAGCTAGATAAGCTTTATAAGTTAGCCCTTAGCTATAGTATATTTAATATCAGTATGCTCTATTAGATAAGCAGCCTCTATATTAATAATATAGGTACCTAACTTACCCCCTTTAAACAAGCAGCTAACCTTATATATATATGCTAATACTAGTTCACTTAGATAGATAATATCCTCTCTACTATATAACGTTTTAGGCGTATTATTATAGCTGCTATTACTTATTAAAATTAGAAGCGCCTTATTAAAAGCCTTCCCTAAGGCTATATTACTACTAATATCTATAAGACGTTCTATAAGGAGTCTTATACTAAGAGCTTATAATAGTAGTTAAGCTTCCTATTAATACTCCTCTAGGCTAAGTATAACTTAGCTTATAAGTATATACTTAACTAAACGCTAAGTGTTAAGCTGCTAAATATTAACTATTTCTATATAACACCTTAAGTAGAGGGGAGGACCTTTTATACTATCCTCTAGTATATTACTTAGTAGGTTAAGCTAGAAATAGTTTATACTACTAAAAATATACTAATAAATATATAGAATAAGCCTCTCACTTAGGAGATATTTATAGCTACTCTTAAGTATACTATCTAGTATAATAAGCCTATAAGTACTAATTTAGATATTAATATTAGCTAGCTTAAGCATCTTATCTTATAACATACTATAAGCTAAGCAGGAGCTTTTACTGCTATAGCTATATTTAAGCTATTAGGAAAGGGGGTAGGTGATAAAGAAGTATATACTAAATACTTTGCTAACTTAATATAGGCTAACCTCTTTATACTTATCTATAATACCTTAGCTTAGCTTAACTTATATCTTAACTAGAAAACTTACTATCTAGCTATATAGTAGTAATAATAGTAGTACTACTATTAATACTTTATTAGTTCTAAGATATTATCCCTCTTTATAACTATTCCCTAGGTTGCTAATAACCTTACGCTTTATAGTAGTCCTACTATCTATTAGCTTAGTAAGAGTATTAGCCTCCTTATTATCTAATAAGTTATAAGCTAGTATATAAATATACTTAAGGGTACTACTAGTTAGTATAGCGAGGATATTATTAGGCTTATCTAAGAGATAAAGGACTAGTATTAAGAGCTAGGATATATAGTAAGTAATAGTAATAGTAGTAGTAGTAGTAGTAGTAATTATAACACTAATAATAACTAGGAGAGCTCTTACTAGCTGCTCCTACCTTCTCTATCTAAAACACCTAACTAACTATATATTATAATACCTTAGAATGCTAATATATATTCTAACTACCTACCCCTAAGGTTTATATTAACCTAACTTATATAGGCTTAAGCTATTAGCACCTAGCGCCCTAGTATCTTATATAAGAAACTTAATATATTAGCACCTTACTTAATAATAAATATTATACTAAGGTAATACTAAGGGGCACCCCTTATATACTAAGTGAAGGAGTATTTATTCCTTTAGGCTAAATAGTAGGAGGAGGTTACTAGCTAGATAGGTATTTATATAAACTACTTAGGAGGCTATAGCTTTAACTCTAACTCTAACCCTAAAAGGATAGTCTTTCTACTTATAGAAATTATTATTATTATCTATTTATTTATTAAATTATTAAACTTATATTAATATTAATAGATAGTATAGTTTAATTAATTCTTTGCAAACTATATTTATTAAGATATTATTATCTATTAATTATTTATCTACTAGGAAAAGTAATTAGCTAATTATTCACCTGCTGTGAAGCTATATATTAAAGATAGACCTAGGTGATAATAATAATATTTATAGTTATAATAATAATAATAAGGATAATAATATACCTATAGATAATAAGGTATAAAACTATATAATAGATAATAATAATAATAATAATAAGGGTAGTAATAGTAAAGCATACTGCTTACCTATTAATAACTAATAGGTCTAGTTAAACCCTAAAGACCTTTCTATTATTAAGCAGACCTATATATTAATATAAGGGAATATATAATAAATAATAATAAAGAGTTATATTAATAGTTGCTAGCTGCTAAGTTCTATAATAAAGTAGTAGCTATAAACTTTAATAGTGCTAAAGCGATTAGATAGTTCTTATGCCTATTAACGTTTAACTATAGCTATAAATAGGCTAAGAGCTAGGAGTTAAATAAGGATAAGGATATATTTAACTTTAAGTTCTTTTTTAACTTTATTAGTATTATTAGTAAACCTCTCATACTAGTTACTAAAAGCATAAGCTTAGCAGCTAGCTATAGGTACTCCCTCTAAGCTTAGTCTTATAGATATAGTGCTAAATATATTATTAACCTCACATTTAACCTCTATAGCTATATACTATATATTAAGGATACTATATAAAGGGGCGTTTAGTTTATTATTATATACTTTAGTGAGGAAGCGTTATAGCAGAATGCTAATAATCTTAAGCTACTATAGAGTAAGACACCTCATAAGGCTAAAAAGGGGAAGGAGATAGTAATATTATTTAACTAAGCGTTAGAGCTAGCTATCTTTATTAATACTACTGTTGCTAAGTAGGGAGACCTATATAGGTATAATATTAATAATAAGTTTACACCTAATAAGTTAAAAGCTACTTTATTTAATAATAAGATATAAACTATATTCTAAATAACCTTTATTAATAAGTAGCTAGCCTTTATAGCATAATATAGAGGGAAACCTTTTTAGACGTAAAATAAGCCTACCTTCTATATATATAACTATAGCGCTAATAAGAAGCTAGCCTACTTAAATAAGTAGGAAACCTACCTCTAAGATATAGCGCTAGCCTATATTTAAGATAGTAATTAGCTCTACTAATAGGATAGCTCTAGCTAGCTACCTATAAGCTAGAATATAACCTTAGCTAAATACTAAAACCTTATAAATAGCTTTAAAGAAAACTATAATCTTATAAATATCACCTTTTTCTCTTATACCTTAGCTACTAATATTACTACTACTTTATAGGGCGATAAAGTTAATAGAGGCTAACGCTACCTCCTAACTAACTACTAAGCTATTAAAGCTTAGTTTAGGCGTATTAAAAGCTTTACCTTCTTTCTACTTACCTTCTATTTAGGCTTTAGTAACTTTAGTACACCCTACCTACTAGCCCTCCTCTAGCAGCTTACAGACTTAATAAGCACCTAGCTAAAGGTAAATAATAATAGAGTGAGCATACTACACTTTAGCTACTTCTAAAGCTATTATAATATTAAGCATATTATCTACTTCAGCTTAGATAACTTATTACTTATAAAAAGCTATACTATAGTAGCACTCTACCTCCCTTACGCCTAATATAACACACTCTTTAAGGTAGTATTATAGAAGCATATTAGCCTCTTTAACTAGCTTAATAAGCTAAACCTAATTAAAACCCCCTTCCTCTATAAAATAGACCTACTCTTAAATATAATTAATAAGGATTTCTATACCTTCTAGCTTAAGTAGGTTATTAGTGTTTAGCTTAAGAGGCTAAAACTTACGCTCTATATATTTAATACTACCTTATAGCTAATCTAATAGTTTACTATCTTCTATTATAATAATAGTAGAGAGGACCTACTTATTATACTCTACTCCTTCCCCCTAGCTGTTTTCCCTAGTATCCTCTATAACTATAGTATACTCTTCTATTATACCTTTAAGTACCTTATAAAGGCTTATAGAGATAGTAGTAGTAAGCTACCTATTAGCCTCTATAAAGCTATTACGCTCCTTAACTAGCTTAGTAACTACTACTTTATAAGTAACTACTATATCTTTATCTAATATATTATAAAGCATACTAATATATTTAGCTCCTTCTATTATAAAAGCTAGCTATATATTAACTCTAATATACTTAGCATATAAAATAATAGGTTTACTACAGCTTAACTTTATATAGAAGAGATACCTTTCTACTTAAAGCTCCTCTATATAAGCTTACTCTTATTCTATTAAGGTGAAAATATTACTAACTAAGTCTAGCTCCTTATATTACTTAGTAGTAAGTTTAATAGCCCTACTATTAGCTACCTTAAGACTAACCCCCTACTATAAGACTTCTTTTAAATATTAATTATCCTCTATATATAAGCTACCTTAGTTAAGAAGCTTATCGCCTATATATATAAACAGTAGGATAAAAATATTACTAGCCCTTATACAGCTATTAATAAGTTTATTACCTTCTTATATAGACCTCTATCTAATATAGTTAGTAGAGATATCTTTATAAATAAGTAAGCCTACCTAGCTTTAGTATTTAAAAGGTACTAATAAATAGCAAATATAACTATCTAAGTAAGATTAAGGACTACTTAGGGAGAATTATTCCTTATAATATAACTATTATATAGCTTAAAAAGGAGTAAAGTAAGTAAGTAATAGTCCTCTAGGCAGCTATTAATAATAAAAGTACTAATAATAGCAACTTTATAATAACTATATAAGAGTAAGAGAGGTCTCTCAAAATAATTATATTATATATCTAATAGAGGCCTATTAGAGACTAAATATTAAAGGATAACACTAAGAAGGCTATATTAATTTAGTTTAGGAATAAAGTTACTACTATACTAAAAGATATTAATATCGCCTTCCTCTCTAATATTAACTACCTAAAAAAGCTATAAAAAGACGCCCTAATAATACTTATAGCTAATAGCTTACACTTTAAATACTATAAAATCCTCTATATTAGCTTATATACTACCTACCTTATAATAAAATAAAGCTTATAGTTTAGCATAAGCGCTATATTATAGAAATAAGCTTAGATAGTAGCACCCTAAGTTATTTGCTTTAGTAACTACACCCCTAAGCCTAACTTAACTAAATAGTTCTTAGAACCCCTATACTTCTTTAAAAAGAGGCTTATAACCTTACTTAAAAACTATTTAGCTAATACTAAGATAAAGAACTACTATAAGTATACTATTAATATCCTCATAAAGTACCTTAAGCACCTAAGCGTTAATACCTTCTTCTTTATCCTTAGTATACTTAAGGCTTACTACTTACTACCTTTAGTTATAAAGCTAGAGATAAAGCAGAATAAGCTAAAGAAGTTTATCCTTAAGCTAGGTGTATATAAAAAGCTAGGTAAGGATATAGCTATCTACACTATTACTACTACTACTTATATACTATAGTAGCTCCTCCTATATAAGTTTACTAATAATAAGCTTAGTCTTATAGATATCTAGATAAAGGATATAATAAAAACTAAGATTAATAAAGCTATCTAAAATCTTAAGGTGAAGAGATAATAATACCTAACTAACTCTTATTATCTATAGAGCAGTATAAAACAAATATCTATTTCTTTAAACTAATTAAATAGGTCTACTTAGCTAAATAGATAAAGATAAAATACCTAAAGTATTACTTTTATAATCCTATTAGCTTTAGTGAACTAGAGGAGTAGAGGATAAAGCTATAGGAATACTACTAAATACTAGCGTTATTTATTACTAAAGTGTTCTAAAGTATAGATAAGCACTAAGTTAAGAGCTACTTATAGATTATTAAGAGAGAAAGGGATATATAGATAGGTTAGTAAATTAGACTAAAGGGAGCTAGTTAAACCCTTAAGGGTTTTACTTACTAAGAGAGAAAAAAGTAAACTTTAAGCGTTACTAAAGCTATACTATAGCCTACTAATATTCTACACCTATTATTTATATATTTATATATATATATATATATAGAAGTATATATTTATTTTAGCTAAGTAGTAACTATCTATCCTCCCTATCTAAAAAAAGCTAGAATAAAGTAATTTAATACTACTAATATAATAAAAGGTATAAAATACTAATATCACTAGCTATTAGATAGTATATTAGATATATATAGTATAGGAGGCCTATAGTTACCTATAGAGGAGATATAAGTATACCTATTATATATTATAAAGCTACTACTATCTATCCTTATACTTAAGCTAGATATAGTAATAGACTAACTAATTAGCATATAGTATATAGTATAGCTTAAGGCTACCTTTAAGTAGATTAGCATCTAAAGGACTTTATAAGAGAACCTCCTATAAGTATAATATAACACTACTAATATTTATACCTTATCTAACCTTAATAATACTAGCTAAGCTGTAATCCTCTCCTTCCTCTACTAATAGGATATCCTCAGCAGCAATAAGAAGGCTAAGCTACTTACTAGCTAGCACTAAACTTAAGCCCTCTAGGAGTATATATAAGTATATAGCAGTAGCTTTAGCATTAAGCTATAGTAAGCTTATAAGATATATAATAGAAATAAGTAGCCTTATTGCTAGCTAGCTAGACTAACTAATTAGTATCTACTTAGCTTAACTCTTATAAGACCTTAAGCTACACCTCTAAGTAAACTAAGCTGCCTTCTACCTTACTAACTTCTATAGCTAAATATAAGTATAACTATAAGCTGCAAGTTAAGCTAACGCTAACCTACTTATAAGGAATAAGCAGTTAGTTAAGTATAAAATTAAGTAAGCCTTCTACTTCAGCTTAAACTAGTAGTTCCTTATTACCTACCTTATTACTATCTATACTAATATAGCATAAAGCTTAATAGTTAACTAATTATATAGCATAATACTTAGTAGGGACCTATTTAATATTACACCTTTTATAAAGCTTACTAAGATATATATTAATAATATATATTTATATACCTATATCCCCCCTCTTCTATTAGGCTACTAATTAAGCTAAGCTATAATACTAATTTAAGACGCTAAATAAGGTTATAGATATTATTAATAAGCTATATCTCCTTATAGCTTTAACCTTTAGAGGCGCTAATTAGAGCGTACTTACCTATAAGCTGCTACTTAAGTAGTAATATTAGCTAGCTAATATCCTCTCCTTTTTCTACTTCTAAAGGCTATAAGAGATAATAGGTAGGCATTATAACAGCTTCCTTATTACTCTTAATAATATAGTATATAGCGCTATATATAAGTATATCTATAATAACTATAGTAATATTACCTTTTTAGACGTTAAAGCCCTCATCTTAACTATAAAAAAAGACTACTAAAAGCTTAAAGATATTATAAAGTATATTACCTCTTAGTTTAGCCCTAATATAAGCTATAACTAGCTTTAATCTGAGGTGAATAAGCTATAAATCTAATATAATATTAAGCAGTTATTCTAAAGTAGTAGTAGCAGTAATAATCTTAAGGTTAGCCTTTAAGAGCGCTTAATCTATATCTAATAGGACGCCCTTAACTATATATAGCAGAGCTTATAACAGCTTAAGGAGTTAGATAATACCTACTTACTTATAACCCTCTTAGTTATATAAAAGAGCATACTTATTAACTTAACAGCTAATAGCTATAAGGCCTACTTTACTATAAGCCTTTTTTAAGCCTCTCTTCTCTAGATTATCTATACTACTACTATACTTAATAAGGTATAGCTATAATAAGCTGCAGTCCCTAGTAATAGTAATAATAATAGTAATAGTAATAATAATAATAATAGTAATAATAGTAATAATAATAATAGTAATAGTAATAATAATAGTAATACTAACTATAGGTATATTACTACTAATATCTATATCTATATCTAGCTTCTACCTCTTATAACCTTAGCCTAAGCAGCTATTCTTATATTTATTACTACTGCTATCTTCTATAAGGCTTAGTTTATCCCTATTAAGGTCTATAAGACTCTCTAAGCTAACCTAGCTGCTACTATTAAGCTTACTGAGGCTTATGCTAAAGCTACTCTTACTTAGTTTTAAAGTAGGTATACTATATTAGGACTACTATTAGAAATAGTAGTAGTAGTAGCTAAAGCACTAATAGTAGTATTAATAATAGCAGCCTTTATACTATAATATAAGGAAAAACTACTACTAAGAGTAAGAAGTAGAAAGTTAGAGTTAGTAAAGATTTAGTATATAAATAGTAATAGCTATAGTAATAGTAGTAGTAATAATATAAGAGTAATATCCTCCCTTAAGGTATAATTAGATATTACTATCTCTCTCACTATTAGTCTTAAGGTTTACTTATTAAACCTCTATCTTATCCTACTATCCCTTATTATCTATTATAAAGCTATAATAGCTAGTATTAATTATTATCTTAGTGATATACTAAAGTACTAGCCCCTATAAGTAGTTATTAAATAGGTTAGCTATATACTATATAGGCTGCTTAGCGAGAGATAGAGTAAATAAGTATTAGATAATACCTATTAGCTTTATTACCTCCTAATTACTATTATTAATAGCAGCTTAAGCTTAAAGACTCTAATTAATATAACTTTTAGCAGCTAATAAGGTAATATTAGTAACTTTATAGCTCTCATAAAAAGTAACTTTAAGCTAGAGGTAGTATAATATAGTAGTAAAGCTTAAGTAAGCTAGTGAGATAACCTTAGTAAGCTATAAAGCCTTTAGGCTAGTAATATTAACCTTAATATAAGTAAATATTACTCTAAAGTAGTTATAGATAAGGAAGGGGAGCATAAGGGTGCTAAAAGCTAATAGTAGTATTAAGAGTAGAGCTTCTACTTACTATAGTAGCTAAGTTATACCTAATAGGGTGATACTTTAGCTTATAAGGGGCAGCTAGTTAAAAGTAATCTTAGTAATTTATATAGCGTCCTCAGCTATTATCTCTTTATATAAGTAACTATAGATAAGCTTATTAATATCCCTCCTCTTAGCTTTAGCTTTAGCAGATAGCACCTTATTAAGCTTTAGTAGTATAGTTAGCTTATTTAGGCTTTAAAAGTCTCTAATAAGTTAATATAATACTTACCTATTAATATAGCTAAGTCTAATAGGGTGAAATAATCTATAGGGGAGGATATAAAAAGTGAAAGTTTAACTATAGTAGTAAGCTTAGTATAGCTTAAACTCTAATTATTTAGGTAGAGAGGGTATTTATATTCTTTAGGCTAACCTCTAACTCTATTTAAGTTATTATTATTTATATTTATAAGAGGGAGAGAGTAGCTAGTCTTCTAACTAGGAGTTTTTTTTATAATATATATTTAATCCTCTAATTAGACCTTCCTATTAGCTATAACCTAAGAAGATAAGAGTATCTTATTAGCTTAAAGCTAAGGCTAAGTAGGTAAAGTTAGAAGTAAGTACTTTAGAAGCTTAAGGTTAGAAGTAGAATAGTAATAAGAAAGGTGAGGAATTTTATATAATTTAGATTTCTATTTATAGAGAAAGTAGAAACTATATAAAAGTCTAAGGGGGTTATAATAATAGAGGTTAGAGGTTATAGCTTTAGTAATAGCAGTAGTATAGTAATTTATATGCTCTTACTTTATAACTTTTTTAAAATATATAATTAATAGAATAGTAAATAAAAGCACTTTAGCCTTAGTAAGGTTACTTTATATAACTACCTTATTATATTAATAGCCTTAGTAGTACTTAGAGAGGGTAGTTATAAGCTTTAGCCTTAGTAATAGCAGTAGTATAATAACTAATATACCCTCACCTTATAACTTTTTTAAGATATATAATTAATAGAATAGTAAATAAAAGCATTTTAGCCTTAATAAGGTTACCTTATAATACTACTTTATTACACTAATAGCTTTAGTAGTACTTAAGGAGGGTAGTTATAAGCCTTAGCTTTAGCGATAGCAGTAGTATAGTAATTAATACGCCTTCACTTTATAACTTTTTTAAGATATATAATTAATAAAATAGTAAATAAAAGCACTCTAGCCTTAGTAAGGTTACCCTATAATACTACCTTATCACGCTAGTAGCCTTAGTAGTACTTAAAGAGGGTAGTTAGAGGCTTTAGCTTCATAATAGCAGCAGTATAGTAATTAATACGCCTTTACCTTATAACTTTTTTAATATATATAATTAATAAAATAGTAAATAAAAGCACTCTAGCCTTAATAAGGTTGCCTTATATAACTACCTTATTATACTAGCAGCTTTAATAGTACTTAGAGAGAGTAGTTATAAGCCTTAGCCTTAGTAATAGTAGTAGTATAGCAACCTATACACCCTTACCTTATAACTTTTTTAAGATATATAATTAATAGAATAGCAAATAAAAGCACTTTAGCCTTAATAAGGTTACCTTATAACACTACTTTATTATACTAGCAGCCTTAATAATACCTAAAGAGGGCAGTTAGAAGCCTTAACCTTATAATAGCAGCAGCATAATAACTAATACACCCTCACCTTATAACTTTTTTAAGATATATAATTAATAGAATAGCAAATAAAAGCACTTTAGCTTTAATAAGGTTGCCCTATATAACTACTCTATTATACTAATAGCCTTAATAATACTTAAAGAGGGTAGTTATAAGCCTTAGCCTTAGTAATAGTAGTAGTATAGCAACTTATATACCCTCACTTTATAACTTTTTTAAGATATATAATTAATAGAATAGCAAATAAAAGCACTTTAGCCTTAATAAAGTTACCTTATATAACTACCTTATTATATAGGTATACCTTTTATTAAGTAGGATACTATAAACGTTAAGGAGTAATAGCTGCTAAAATATACTATTATTAAGGCTAATAAGTATATAGTAACTAGCTAGTAATAAGAATAATAGTAGTTAGAAAATAAAAGAGAGAGATATCTACTTTATAGTTTCTAGTTATTAGTTATAAAGTTAGGCTAATTAATAGTTATATAAAGGCTATAAATTATAATATTATTAAAAAGGAGAGCAAAAAGTTACTATATATGCTATATATAGCTAATAAGGCTGTTTAATAGAGAAAAATATAGAGAATATAATAAAGCCCTACCTTATAGTTACTAGTTATTTATTATAAGGCTAGGTTAACTAATAGCTATATAAAAGCTATAAATTATAATATTATAAAAAAAGAGAGGAAAAAATTGCTATATATATTATATATAGCTAATAAGGCTGTTTAATATACTAATTAATAGAGAAAAGTATAAAAAGTATAATAGAGCTTTACTTTATAGTTGCTAGTTGAAGGTTATAAGGCTAGGTTAACTAATAGCTGCATAAAGACTATAAATTATAATATTATAAAAAAAGAGAGGAAAAAATCGCTATATATACTATATACAGCTAATAAGGCTATTTAATATACTAATTAATAGAGAAAAGCATAGAGAGCATTATAGAAGTATTTTATAGAGTTACTTTTAGGTATTTATAGGTCTATCACTTTAATGCTTATTACTAGCTTATAGTAGCCTCTATAGCTAGTAGATATATTAGACCTTATTATAGATACGCCCTACCTAGCTTTATTATAGCTAGATTAGCTAGACTAATTAGAATATAGCTCTCTAACTTCCTCTCTCCCTCTAAGCTTAATGCTAAGGTTATCTACTTTAAGTTATTAATAGAGTAATAAAATATCTTACTTATAACTTAAGCTTAATAATATAAGATATAGGACTATTTAATTACTACTATAGGCTTATAAAAGATATAACTTATCCTCCTCTTATTTAGTAAATAGGCTGCTTTATGCTTAATAAAAAGCCTAACCTTCTTTATATTATAAAGCCTTAAGATATAGACTGCTTAGCTATTAAGATATCCTTTAAGCCTATCTAGTGTACTATAAGCCTAAAGCTAAAGTAATCCTTTTAGATATCTTTCTACTTCCTAGCTAACTACTTAATATTAGTATGCCTATTAGCTATACCTATTTAGCCTTAGCTTATAACTTAGATAAGCCTTAGTGCCTTTAGGGGTACCTCCCTATAGTAGTTAATATATATATTGTTATTAAGGCTTAAGTCTATAGCTTTAGTAAGGTTTATAATAAGAGTCTATTTAGTGAGGTTATTACTTATATTAAATAGACTTAATAAGTAGCCTCTATTAGCCTTAGTGAGGGAAGTTTAATCCTACTTACTTATAACTATAACGACGTAGTATTTCTTAATATGCTGCTGCTCCTACTTTATAGCTATAACGCTACTATTAAGCTTAAGCATTAAGATAGTAGCATTATATAAGAACTTATTAATATATAGGGTGATAAAATTAAGCTAGTTAATATTAGGTAGTAAGGCGTTAATAGTAGCCTTAATAAGTTACCCTACCTTTAAGTATAAATCGCACTATATAATATAGTAGTAGTAGTTAAAAAGCTTCTTAGTCTTTAGTATATACTTAGTAATAATAGCCTAAGTAGTAAGGCTTAAGTTAAAGAGGGTGACTAAAATATAGAGGTAGTAATAATAGAGGAACTATTAAAGGTTAGTGAGGATAGTGTTATTATTCTTTAGCTATTAAGGTATGCTAGAGGTATATAACTTTATTATACTAGAGGGTTAGTAGCCTTATAACTATTATATCTACTAGCTGTTATAACCTCAGCTTATAGGTAGTATTATTATCTAATAAGAGGGTTAGTAGGTATAAGAGGTTAAAGGTTAAAGGTTAGAGGTTACTATATAACTATAAGCAGAAGGTTAATAGTTATATATTAGAGGTTAAGGGGTTAGCAGTTATAAGTTATAGGTTTATATATAGGATAATAGTAGTAGTAGATAGAAAGGCTAAGTACTATGCTATTAACTATAGAAAGTAAGTAGGTAGAGTGTATAGTAATAAAGCTATCTTCTAGGGGGGGGGGGAAAGAGTTATTTTACGCTTAAGCTATAACTACTATCTTATAAATATATTATAGGAAGGGAGCAGCTATAATAAATAAAAAACACTAAATATATATATAAATATAAAGTATCCTTAGTTTTAAGATAAACTAGCTTTTATATATAAACTCTTAGTAGTTTTAAACTATTAGATAATATATAAATTACTTCACTATACTTATATATATATGCTTACTTATACCTATCTGCACTTATACGCTAATATAACCCTATATAGCTAACGTTCTAACCTTATAGGTTATATGTTAGACTAACTTATAAAGATATACTACTATTATAGCGCTTTAGGTTAGGCTGCTCTTACCTTTTAGCCTTAATAGATAGGAGGAATATAGGCGCTCTAGATAGTAATAATAATAATAATAATAATAATAGCAAAAGCAAATAGTATAAGCTAATACTAGCCTATATATATATCCTCTACCTAAAGTTAATAAGTATCTATATAATACTAAAGGAGATAGCTAAAGCTTTAAAGAAGATAGCTACTACTAATAGTTTTTATATATACCTACTTACTATTAGCTTCACAAATAAGAAAGATAGGAAGAAGTAGAGGTAAGTTAGGCTAGTCTAAGATATATATTATATAAACTGCACTAATATTACTACCTTCCTCATAGTTAACTATAAAGGTAAGTATACTTAGCTAAACTTCTTTAACAGCTTAAGCTTATATAATACTACTAATAAAGAGGAATAGGAGTAATATAGTGCTAACTAGTATTATTTCACTATAGCTATTATTATAGATGCTAGTAGGTAAGATAAGCACCTTCTTATCTATAATAATAATATTAGTATAGTTATTAAGCTAGGATTGCACGCTTATAATATCCTATAAGGCTTCTAGTATAGCCTTATTATAACTATTATAACGTATTATACCTATAAGTCTATCTAGCTGTTATAGAACTTAATTTATATTAGCTTTAGCTAGTATATTAACTTCACCTTCTATTAGGTATAAATATAAGTAAATATATTAGATAGGCCTTTAGGGTTAGGGTTAGGGTTAGGGTTAGGGTTAGGGTTAGGGTTAGGGTTAGGGTTAGGGTTAGGGTTAGGGTTAG